>BQKN01059686.1:6665-25628 GCA_022839385.1 Asparagus kiusianus
CTCTCTCTCTCTCTCTCTCTCTCTCTCTCTCTCTCTCTCTCTCTCTCGCTCTCTCTCTCTCTCTCCAACACAAGATCAAGAATTAGAGCAAATCCAGAGAGAATCCCTCTGAATTGAGCGGACCAAAGAAACAAGATCGCCAAGAATTAGGGTTTCTCTCTCTCCTCTCTCTCTCTCTAGAACGGATCAAGAGACGAGATCGAGATCGAGATCAAAAATAAAAGAACAAAGGAAGTCGATTTGGACGGGAGCGCTTTATGAATCGAGACGGCAGCGAGGCAACGAGGAAGGAGAAACAGCGGAAGCCGCTGGAACTGATCCGGTGTGTTTCCAAACGTCAAACAGCAACGTCGGGCAATTACTGTTAGCCATATCCCTCTAAGTTTCCCTTGTCGAGTTTCGATTGGTTGTTTTCGATGTTTGGCGCGAGATCTTCCACATCCGAACGGTTCCCGCCATTCTCGATTTGGCTCGGGCAGTCAACCGACTCATTCGAAGAAAAAATGTTTTAGACAGCTTAACCCTCTCAAATTCTGGTATTCGCAAAGAAAGCCCTTTCTCAGCTTCTGCCTTCAAGGCCCTTGCAATTTTAAAATGTTTGATCTGGTTTTGCTTTCGGGAAAGAAAAAAAAAAGGTTAGTGGATTGCATGTTCCAAGGGGACCGAGTTTACGTTACGACCATTTATGGACACGTTTTGGGTTTTATTTTAAAGTTTAGACGTTACAGAAACTCGTAGCCTGATTTAAATATACATGACATATTTTGTCACGTAATCTTTAGTTTAACCAGTGAAACGAATGAATATTTGAATGTTTCATTTGCAAAATCAGGTTTTTATTTAAACAAGCTCCATTGCCTGTCATTAGACTTGCATCTTTTTTTTTTCAATTATTTCAAATTGGGTACGTACGCACTTCCTTGCTTTTTTTTGAAAGCAAATGACAACTGCATGCAGCTCTAATTGCAGTACAAGTGACAATTTTGTGCTAGTTTATTCGCTATAACTATTATTAATTGCGTAAAATTGTACTTACAATTTCAGTTGTAAAATAATGTTATCATATAGAACTAATTTCACAAACACTAAATGATTATTTCAAAACTAACACAACACAAATACATCGTATTCCTTTGATTAGCCTCTGCTGTATGTGGTCACTATTAATTCTGAACATCCTATCAATTAATATCCAAGGTGAGCGCCGGTCGGTCATCATTTTCTTGATTAAGTTCAACTTTCTCTGATGTAACATGATCCTGCCCCTCATTAAATCTGAGGAGGGATCTCTGCATGCTCAATGAAGGAAGGAGTCATTTATTTATTTTTTCGACTATTCTTCACTAATAACTAAAATATTTTAATTGAAGGACGGGGATGTAGCTCAAATGGTAGAGCGCTCGCTTTGCATGCGAGAGGTACAGGGTTCGATCCCCTGCATCTCCATCTTTGTTTTATTATGTAGTTCGTATTATTTTGATTTTTTTAAAAGAATCTGAAATACGATGTCAAAAGTTAGCATAGAAGTGTGAGGTCTATTGCTGAAATTTAACATGTAAAGGGGCGGGGAAATTTGTACTTCTCTCCTTTTTCATATTTTTGACATCCCTAAACTTTTTATTAACATTTTATCATTAGTTTGCGTACTTACATCCATATTCATATATCATAAGATACAAATTTTGTATATTAGAACAACTGAAGTTGGACTTTTTTTGTGTGGCAGAAAGCTAATATATATACTTTTTTTTTTTTGAAATATATAATGGTATACTATAAAGACACTTCTTCTTAGGCTCAGGCTTTTCCTTAAAGAAAAATATTATGGATGGTTCTTGTTCATTTATCAAATATTATCAGTCTCATAATATTTAGGGCGGAGTTAGGAATTTCGAGGGGGGGGAGGTGTGTTCACCGCAAAAAAAGGTTAAACCCTCATCTTCAAAAAAAAAAGATATTTGACCTCTTTTAAGAAATTGTTTCATAATTGAGTTAGTCCTTAAATCTTTCATATTTTGAAATTAGTCTCTCAAATAATGGAAATTGCTATTACGTCCCTTAAAATTTTAACTTATTTTTAGATTAGTCACTTAGCTCTAGGGGTGGAAGTGAACCAAATAATTAACAAATAGTTCGATAATTGTTCCAATAAATATTCGGTCATATTCGATTCGGTAGTTCATTTACCACTAAACAAATACTTTTTAGTATTCGAGATTACTAACGAATAGAATTTAACCATATGTATATTCGATTCGTTTGTCTATTGAATATTCGTTTGAACTTTGATCACAGCTTATTACTTATATTATTGTACATATGATGTCATATTTTTAACCCACATACCATTTATACTTAAGTTTTATATGTTGATTTAAGACTTAAATAATCTTAAATTTGTTTTCTAATTAAAATTTTGATTTAAGTATATATACATCATATATTATAAAGGAATAAATTTTATTTATGAATTCTAATAGTTTTGAAAATCAAATTCTTTAGCGAAATAAATACACTTTGATATTCGATAAGTATTCGTGAATATTTATCAAATTCCAAGTATTCGAGTTCGAATTAGAAAAACTAGATATATGAATATTAGAGTCCACATTCGAATTCGATAATTTTAAACAAATACAAATACGAACACCTTATTATTCGATTCGATTCGATCGTTTACCACCCCTACTTAGCTCAACAATATAAATAGCTATCGGAGAGATTAAATTTGAAAAAAAATATGAAAATTGGAAAAGTTAATAGTCCACAACAATATATTTAACTTGTAATACCTCCAACTGCTACTTCTGCTTGTGATTGGAGTGATTAATTTCAAAATAAGTTAAGAATTGAGGAGCCTAATAGGAACATTTGAGGGGTTAATTTTAAAATATCATCAGAATTGAGGCACCTAATAGCAATTTCAATGATTTGAGTGACCAATTTAACAATAAGAAAGATGTAAGGGATCAATATGGGGAAAATCCCAATATCTACCATATGATTTGTATTATTCAATGGGGAGCCAAGGCTCTATTGGACTCTTACTGACTCCACCCCTGATGATAATGTTTACATCGCATCAAACTCTGTAACTTGTTTTGCCACTCATAATCTCAAAAGAAACGTGCGTGAAAGAATAGCTTCAATCCAAAACGTTTATTTATTTATTTTATTATTATTGTTTTTTTTAACAAGGTATAATAACAAAGTTTAAAAAAAAAAGAATAAGGTAAGAAAATCAAGTTATGATGTTATTATTGTTGAAGACTATTTATGATATGATTGTGGGATCACTCAAATAAGCTTGTCTTGCCCGACGCTTGAGGACCGAGGAGTTGGCAACATGCCCAAAATCATAGAAGAATCCAACAGTTAAGAACACTTTATTTATTTGAATTCGGTTCGATATATTTGTGTTGGGCCTAGCCGGCCCAATTAATTTGCCTAAATATACCAAAAATAAAATGAATATAAGCAGCCTCTCTTCAGCCTGACCAAAGAATACACAACGAAAATTATAGAACTAATAAAACTTCAGAAGGTTAAAGTACCATATTGATATTTTTTGTTGGACCCTTTTTAACATTTTGGTATTTTTTGTTACTCTAACAACAATATAATATTTTTTTGTTCTCATATGATGAAGTAGGCCCAAACTTGGTCGCCAGCAAGATAATTTTAAAAGTAGTCCCTCATATCTTCACTATTTTGATATTAGTCACCCAAATCGTTAAAAATTTGAAAGTAATTTACATATTTAACTTCATTACAACTCAACCCCCCTCTCTTCAAAAGAGTTTAAATTAGAGAAGATGAGAGTTTGAAATTAGTTTGGATTTGTAATTGAGTTAAATGGATAAGAGAGTAAAGGGTTTAAATGGAGAAGATGAGAGTTTGAAATTGGTTTGGATTTGTAATAGAGTTAAATGGGTAAGGGGTTGACATGGAGAAGATGAGAATTTTAAATAGGTTTGGGTTTGCCACTAAGTTAAATATGTGAACTACTTTCAAATTTTAATGATTTGAGGGACTAAAATCAAAATAGTGAAGATTTGAGCGACTAATTCCAAATATTCTCATTGGCGACCAAGTTTTTCGCCTATTTGACCATTTTGGTCAAAAAAAAAAACAAACTGTCGTCAGAGTAAAACAATAATAAAGTGTCCGGAGGGGTCAACAAAAAATACTAATCTAGTATTTTAGTTAGGGAAAGCTAAATTTCATGTAACATACTACATACCAAGAGAAAGAGACAGAATTATTTTTATCTTCATTAAAAAAAAGATAAACCTCAGCTTTGGATCATCATTTTTTTTTGGGATAATGACTTTGGGTTAAGGAAAGACATAATTTTATTTTGTTGAGTTAACCATGTAGAAAATAGACTAAGTCTAATAAAATTTGTGTAAGGATAAGCTTAACTGTGGGGTTGTTTGGGTCTGTTGTAAAAATAAATCGTAACAATGTTGCATGCAAATTTTTTTATAAAAAATTAACTTCAAATTCATACTTTGGAAATCTGCAATTATATTGTAGGAAATATATTTTCAATAATGCAAATCCAGTGTTTACTTGAAAATAACTTCATAGTTTATGCAAAAGCCGCATAATTTTGGCATATAAGAAAACTTGAGTGTAGATCATTTTCTTATTTAGATTTAGAAAGATCTTTTTAATGGGTTACAATTTAATTTTTAATTTTCTTTTTTGAAGCCTGCAGCATTTCCTCCCACCAAATTGATCGTACCATTTGCTGCAAGTTTTTTTTATTGCAAAATTAAAACTATTTACATTTTCTAATTATGAAAATGCAAACTAGACAATACATCTATAAATTTTATCGCTCTATTTACTCTTGCGACCTCATTTACATCCAACCAAATAGCCCCTACATCAAGATAAGTTACAAAAATGTAAGGGGTGGTAAGCCACAAATTTGGGTTGACTATAGCCCATATAAGAGCTTGAGTACAGAAGAGCTCAAATTAATCTGCGCTAGCAGAGTATTCACTATCATCATCTTTTTTTGGAGAAAATTAACTATCATCATCTTAAATGCCCCTCAACATATATTAGGCTAACAACCAATAACAAAACGGCATGCATCTAACTTCTGCTATCTAGATATTAATTCCTTAACTAATTCTTGCCGCTTCTGTTGCCATTAATAGTTCACAAATCAAAGCATCTCATTTATGTGCAACCTCCGGGCATAAATGAGCATCGTATTTAAAGACATAAAAGATTAGGTCAGCTCAGCTGAAAGGTTGAGCCTTATTGAATCCATGCATCAACACGTAAGAATAAATCAAAAGAAATTTAATTAACAGAACTCGTATCCATCTCTTATGTCTCACGATATTAAATAAGCCAAACTGAAATATAATAAGGTTGAAATTTTCGTGTTTGCTTTTCCTTCACATTGAATGCTTATGGGACCTCGCATTACCATTAATATAAATGTGATTATATCCAATCAGTTTACTTAAAGAAAATGATATCATCTGACTAGTCTTAACATTTAAATTTCGATGGCCCTCAAGTGATATTGTAGAATTTTATTTGGATCTTAATAACACACACTCCAATTGTGCAAGATTAAAGAGTTTGCACTATGTAAATCATGCATAAAAAATAGGAATGTATAAATTTTTTATTTAGAAATTATTTGTCCCTGATCTTTTGAAAGAATCGCTACACATCTAATCTTGATCTTCGAACAATAGACGGAGGGCGACCATAACGATACAACAAGAAGCCATCACATATCACCCTGTGACTAACGCATAAATTAGTATATTTTTCTCTCGCTTTCTAATCTCTACATAAGTGCATATACATAGAGTAGAGAATAAAACCTTAACTTTTTAGGATTAGGAATTGGTTTAGTAAAGAACCAGTTTGAGCCCAATTTTTACGACAAACAGAGCCTACTTAGGATCCACCGACTCAATTGGGCGGACTCCATCAATTAGTAACATACTTTCACTTTTACGAATGAACGAATCTCATCTATTGCTTCCTGAGCTGACTCCCTCAGCTGTTGACTCCCCTATCAAAATCTCCCTACGATTCTCCTTTCTTATCAATACTATGTCTACACACCACTAGTGTTGCGTGGACCGTTGAGAACCTGCAAATGGGTAGCATCAAAGCCAAATCCATGAAAATGAACACCTAGTTTTGCCCTCGATTCATCGCACTCTTAAACTTTGCCCTGGCATAAATAAGAGTTGTGCATGTGATATAATCAAGAGACATGTCGATCGATCTTCCTCTTGTCCTAAATATTTAAGCGTTGAATCAAGTGCTTTCCTTACACTGCCCCACATGTGCAGTATTGTCTTATCACAATAGGAAACAACAACCAAGTAGCAGACTCTCATAATAATCTTTCTAGATATCTCAGTGTCTCTAAGGGTTTAGTGAATGCTCTCTATCACTGGTGGTCGTCTATAAGGGCTCACACAACAAGGGAGCAGAGATTCATCACTTGACCTCCTTATATCTGACCTTAGCAACGTACATCGTATGGCAACATGCTACGATATTATTTCGATATTATTTCTTTATCCTTGATAGCATACGTCATTAAATAAATATCATACAGACCCAAATTTTATTACTTCGTAACGAACTTATTTGTCCATATCACCTCGCGATACGGTTGGGATCTTCCGTTGGAAAATGGGTGTAGACCCAAACCTGTTGTAGGATCTGAAATAGATACACTAGAACACTAGAGGGGGTGAATAGTGTTCTTTTAGAATTTATGCAAAGTAGATTATAAATTGCAAAGAAAGAATGACAATCTCAGAAAATAAACATCACAAACACAAGTATGTATACTGGTTCCACCTCCCCGGTGTACATCCAGTCCCTAAGCAAATCCCGCTTGAGAATTTCCACTATGATTTTGAATAAACTTACAAAATCAAAAGCAAACCTGACCAATTTGCAAGACCATGCAAATTGCAAACCCAATTGACAAGACCATGCCAATTATAAACCGACCTCTAGACCAAGAGATCAACCCCTCTCATAAACCGAGAGAACCTTTCTTTGAAGCAATGTACAATTCCAATCCTATAAGCATTGATGTGGATGTGAACGTGTAACAATGGCTTATCAATCTTTTTAACTCTCTGAATATTGCCTAAACAAGCTCTAAGAATGATAGGAATAAAGGCAATATCAGAAACTCTCTTTTATGGAAAAACAGATCAAAAACTGAAAGTTTAGAGAGTTAATTTGCACAATATGTGAATCTTATAAGTGCAAAACTTGATGCTTGTTTTCTGATGTTTAAACCTATTTATAGCCTCTGAAATGACATAATTTTAAACCCAATTAACGTCCACAAAACGGCTATAAACAGACACTTATTCAAAACCTAAAATCTGAAAAAAAAAACTACATCTGTAGTCGACTACAAGTCATAGTAGTCGACTATATTGAGTCTAAAAAGACTGTGAAGTCAGAAAATTGCTTAGTAGTCGACTACAAGGCACAGTAGTCGACTACACTATAAATTGGAATTTTCTCTTTAGTATTTTGACCGTAACTTTCTCATCCGATATCGGAATGAGGTGATTTAAGATTTGTTAGAAAGCTCTTGAAGAGACCTAAAACTTTGATCTTTTGAGTTTTTTTAGATTCTAATTTCTAAGGGGTATAAATGATATGTTTTAAGAATCACTCAATATTTATAAACTCTAATGGATAACATAGGGGATTTCTATTGTTAACTAAAATACTAAGCATGTGTTAGTATGTTCTAACACTATGTGTGTGCATGTGTATGAGTGATCAAGGCTTGTACAAATTTCTAAGAAAAGAAAATATAAAAGTATATTTTGACAATAAAGTATATCTTCTTCTTTGCTTTATTTTACCTTGAATTCATCTATGTCTTGAGTATCTCTTTGAATATAATTGTTGATATAGCTCTGATACTGCAAAACAAATGTTAGCACATAATACACACAACATATAATATTTGTTATCATCAAAATAAACTAATCTTGGGGTCAAGATTCCTAACACCTGTTAGCGACGAGCTTCAGGCGAGGTCGACGCGGGAGGCAAGCTCGCGTGGGTTGCAGACGAGGTCGTCGATGAGCTGCAGACCTTCTCCAAGCGAGGTCGAACAATCGGGGGCTTCAGGCGAGGTCTTCAGCAGGCGAGCTTGAGCGGTGAGTGGGCGAGCTCGGATCGATAGCTGCAAACGAGGTCGACGATGAGGCACTGGCGAGCTCGAAATCCAGATGCAGGCGAGGTCGGTTTTGCAGGCGAGGTCGTGATCAGGCGAGCTCAAGCGGGACTCCTCCAGGCGAGGTCGCGACTGATTGTAAGCGAGGTTGAAGAGGGCTAACAAGCAAGCTCGAGTGGGCAAGTCACAGGCGAGCTCGAGCGAGCCTTTTCACAGGCGATGTCGAGTGCGAACAGCCTGGATCCAGCTGGCTAGGCTTTCCCTATTTAAGGGAACCATGTGTACAAGATAAGATTAAGGAGATTCTCGATACGCTTTTCTCAGAAGAGATTGGCGGCGGCTTTGGTGTCTTCTCCTGCGATTTTGAGCACGAGTTTTCAGAGGAGAAAACTCATCTATTTAAGGAGAGTTCATGTAGCTCTTTTTGTGAGGAGATTTTTCCTGTTGGAAAATCTCACGCCTTGATAGAAGAACAAAGAGTTTCTGTTGCTTCTCTTTTGAGAGATCTCAAGTTTGAGATCTTCTCTTTTATAAGCTTGTAATCTTTTTTAATATTAAAGAAAACTATTTGTGTGGCTCTCGAGGACATAGACAAGTTGTCGAACCTCGTTAAAACTCGGTGTTCTCTTTTCTTACAATTATTTTAATTTGCTAAGATTTCTTCTTTCTGTTGTCTTAACACAAGATCCGGTAGGGCAAACTCCGCAGAGGATTCATATTTGACAGGTGATCGAGTAGCTTGAATCCCAAACATTTTCCAATAAGGTCACACCTCATATGTCAAGTCAAACCCATAGTCTAACTAATAGTAAACAGGTAAAGTGGACGTCAGGATTCCACTTCAATCGCTTCAATATATAAGTATACAATAACGTTATCTTGACCCAGTCAGGGTGACCAATAGAGTGCTCCCACTATCGTCCTACTTAATAATATGATACTATGGTCATTGCTTCAAGCCACATAACATCTGACTCTCTTGTCCGATAGTAACTCCCTATGTGTTGGTGTTTTGTGCATCCCACCAAAATTTCAAGGGGGTTTTGTGAATTTCGCTCATCCATCTCATTAATGGACCCAAAGTACGAACCCAAAATAAGTTAGCCCGAACCGGAATCACAAACCTGCTGACCCAAACCCCCTGACCGTAACTAAAAAAGGCTGGGTGGTCCCTTTCTCTATGGAGCATTATCTTGCGCTCTTTTCATGGTTGGAGTTAGCTTAGAAAATTTATTCCTAGATCCTGTACAGTATCTAAGGCTTTCAACAGTATGCCTACAAGGGTAATTGGTTGAGCTCTTGAGCTCCTTGGATTGAGAGAGAGAGAGCATGAAATTAAGTTGGCATTCAATAGAGAGCTCTCAACTTGCATTAAAGAGAGAATTGAAGTTGAGTTAATGATGGCAGGTGACTTGCAACCCATGACCTTATAATTATGACCTCCTTCTTCCGGCTTTAAATGTTTTTACTAAGAACAAATTTTCAAAACAGTTCCAAAAAAATTTTTATTTTTCAAAATCGACCCGGTTTTTTTTATTTACCAAAATCGACCCGGTTTTTGCCACGTGGGTTTAATGACATTCCTAAACAGTCGGGGTTGACAACCCCGACTGTTTAGGACAAATTTCGGGTTTAAGGACATTAATTAGGGTTTAACACCCTCCTAAACAGTCGGGGTTATCAACCCCGACTGTTTAGGAACGTCATTAAGCCCACGTGGCAAAAACCGAGTCGATTTTGATAAATAAAAAAAAGTGGGTCGGTTTTGAAAAATAAAAAAAATTTGGGGCTGTTTTGATAATTTGTTGATGATATCACCCTCTCATTTCCGAAAACACCCCTGGCAACTGGGTAAATGGCATGAGGTGTCCTGATAGAAGTGATTTAACCAAACCTTGGACCTCCGTCCGGCCTTTAATTAAGTGCCAAAAGGATCGAGCTGATCCGACATTTATTTTTAATGTGACGAGGGTTTGTAGAAGTCCATTTACTTCGCTAATTTCCTTTGTTTTCGCTATAATTCCTAGTATGTAAAAGACCTTTTCTACGGATTCGCGTCCTCTTCACTATCTAAAAAATAGTAGAGTGACCACTACATAATCACAACCATTGATTATCTAATTGGTGGTTATGATTTTTTTTTAGTACAAATTAGGAATGATTGTAATACCGAGGTATGGTGAGTATTAGATTTAGATTGTATCATAACCGTCTACTAAGTAATCAACGATTAAGATTAAAATTAGTGATCTATCCACTACTTTTTTATAGTGGAGAGGATCCAAATCCATTTTCTACCAGTACCGACACTAATCAATATAGGAATCAAATTAATTAAACACATCCCTCAATACACTTCGCGTTACTATGTCGATTACTTTACAACTCAAGGAACATATTTAGTTTTTCTTAATTTTTAAATATCTCTGTAGGTTTTCAATCAAATAAAAAATGATATTTTTAATTAGTTCACAGTTCATTTGTTGATGTTTTCTCTATCTATATCCCCCATAGACAATAAAAGTAAGAAAATGTTATACGGATAAAGAAAATTGAAAAGTTAAAATAAAGATATAGTACTATTAAAGAAATATTCCATTGATTATTTGGAAATGCAGCAACAAAATAATTGTTATTATATAGAACAATATTTTATAAAAACGTTTTAAAAATGAACAGAGCTCGATCATTAGCGACACTGTAATCAGTTTGGAGCCTGATCTAGACCATGGATAAACAATAAAGACTTAGGAGAGGTCAGGGGTTGTAGAAAATCCTATATAAATATAAATAAAAGAAATTTAAAAAATACTTTTGCACATACGGCTCCTCAAACTTTTTATACTGCTTGAGTTTCAAAAACTTGAGTTACTGCCTACTCCAAGCAATAAAATTTGTCGGAGTTATTGCCAGTTCATGCAACAGTTTCTCCTAAGTTACCTCAACTATTCTATATATTATCTCTTTGCAATCAAGTGAATGGGAAAAAAAAAAGACCCTATATATAGTAGACTTATTATAGAAAATTATATAGGAAAGAAGTAAAAAATAAGTGTTTCGCTCTCTATCAAAAACACCAATATCAATATACTATATTACTGCAACTAATATTAATGTCATTAAAACATTGTATCAGTGCAATTCACCAATTAGTATTGTATCAATACAGTCAAAACAATTTATCAGTGGCACCAACTCTAAAATGTGTATTAAAACATGCAAAAAAAATTGTTCAATTTATGATTTTCTAGAGAGGGTCCTCTATAATATTTTTTTCCCAATTAAGCGATAGATATCCTCCAAGTCACGTAGTTTTTAAGGGGGTCCCGCTTAAAATCTCCAAGGATTCCTGGACTCGTCTCTCAGTAGCTTTTCCGGCCTCAATCTCTGAAGGCCAAACAGCTATGCCATCCTATATCCAGACTCCAGCAATCAACATCTCCAGCCCCTCCGACTCTTTGGACATTGTTTCCTCTTCAGATCCTCCACCGGGGTTTGAACATGTTATAAAGCCAGCCAAGAAGAAATCATCCAGAAGATCGAATGCCCTCCTGCTACACAGAAAACATCTGGTGATTATGAAAAAGAGCTTTCCCCCGGGTGCAGCAAAGGGTAAATCTCAATCCTCTTCTCCTAGCTCCTCTTCTTTTAATCAGGACAAGCTGCAAGAAATAGCTGCTAACTGTGGCATAAAAGAGCCTGTTGATTCCCAGTGCCTTCAAGACATTCAATCTCTGGACAACGTCGAGTCTAACCACTAAATGGGTTGGGCTCCTAGGATGTCAGTAGTTGATCACCAGTCATGAAGATAGGAACCTGGAATGTCAGAGGGTTAAATAACCCAGCCAAGAGGAGAATTGTGAAAGAATGTATTCATTTGGCTAATCTAGACCTTGTAGGTCTCCAAGAATCTAAGTTGAATTCCCCTGCTCCTAGAGTCCTCAACAGTTTGGGTAGTAACAACTTCTCTTGGATCTCTCTCGATGCTAGTGACACTAGAGGAGGAGTTCTCCTGGGTTGGAAAGAGTCCTCTATCTCTTGTTCCTCCTATTATATTGGGATCTTCTGTATTACTGCTTTCCTTACCCACAAACCATCCAACTGGTCCTTTGTGACCACTTCAGTTTATGCCCCACATGACAAAGAAGATAGAGAAGTCTGTTGGTGGGAATTGTCCAGAATTAGGTCCTCTATGTCAATGCCTTGGGTTGTCTTTGGAGATTTTAATATGACTTTGAGTGTAGATGAGAGAAGAGGAAGATCTGGTTCTATTAGAGATATGTCCCATTTCAAAAAACTTGTAGACTCTCTCCTCCTTATTGATCTTCCTATGAGTGGCCGTAAGTTCACTTGGTCCAACCAAAGAGCCAACCCTTCCTTGGCTAGGTTAGACAGATTCCTCATCTCAGCAGAATTTGAATCTCACTATCCACTTCTTGTCCAATACGCTTTTTCTTCCCCGTGCTCGGATCACTGCCCTATCATCCTTGACTCCGGAAGTCTTAATACCTCTCATATTTTCAGATTCGAAAAGGCTTGGCTTCTCAACCCATCCTGTTATATCTTCATCCAATCTTGCTGGGAATCCTTCTCTCCTAGGGGCAGCAATGCCTCCTCTCTGCCCTCCAAAATCAAACTTATCCGCAAGAGATTGAAATGGTGGAAAAAACACATCTTTCGCTCATCCCTTTTCTTGAAACCCATTGTTCTGGTAGCTATAGATCACCTTAACAGCCTAGAAGAGTCACAACCTCTATCTACCTCAGACCTTTCCCTCAGAAACCATCTGCGTAGTCACCTCCTCAACCTAGCCCAGATAGAAGAAACTCAATGGAGGCAGAGATCCAGAATCCTGTGGCTCAAAGAGGGGGACAATAATACATCATTCTTTCATAAATTTGCTTCTCATCGTAGGAGAATCAACTTCATTCCCTACCTCCAGCTAGGCAACACCATTCTATCCTCAGATTCTGACATCAAACAAGCATTTCATTCCTACTTCTCTAATCTGTTCCAAGCCAAGGAGGATTCCAAACTTCAGGTCAACTGGCCTCAGCTTTATCCATCCCAGTCAGGGAGCCTTTCACATCTGGACCAACCCTTCTCTGTTCAGGAAATCAAGAAAGCTGTCTTTGATCTTCACCCTGAAAAATCTCCTGGCCCTGATGGCCTCCCCATCCTCTTCTTTCAAAAGTTTTGGCCTGTTATCCACCAGGATGTCACATCGTTTATCCAATCTCTTCACTCCAACGTTCATATCCTTCATCACATCAACTACTCCTTCATCTGCCTCATTCCTAAGAAAGAAGAATCTATACACCCATCTGACTTCAGACCTATCAGCTTGATCAATAGCTCTGTAAAAATCTTCTCAAAAATTCTTGCTAATAGACTGAGCCCTCCGATCCCTTCCCTAGTGGATGTCTCTCAATCAGCATTCCAAAAAGGAAAATCTGCCCTAGACTCTGTCCTGGTTGCTCATGAGATGATAAACTATTGCTCTCTGGAAAAAAAGAAATATGTGCAATCAAGGTGGATTTCTTCAAAGCTTTTGATTGTGTTCATTGGAACTTCCTTATCTCCCTTCTCAGAGCTAGAGGATTTGGTGAATCTTGGTGCCTATGGATTTACCATATCCTATCCTCAGCTAAATCATCTGTCTTGGTTAATGGTTCACCCACATCCTTCTTCCAGTGTCACCGAGGGCTAAAACAAGTTGACCCCTTATCTCCACTGTTGTTTTTGTTGATTGTGGATGTTCTGAATAAAATGATTACTGCCAGTGCTCATGCTGGGGATCTTTCTGATCTCAATTTGAGAGGAGAACTCAACTCCATTAGAACCCTGCAATTTGCCGATGACACTCTCATCTTTTGTAAAGCCAAACCAAGAGACATTAAAACACTTAAAATCATCCTGTCTATCTTTGGTTCAGTTTCTGGGCTCTCCATGAATCACTCTAAGTCCTTCCTTCACTACTTAGGCAAAGTTCCTCTTAAGGGATCTGTCTTGGCAAAAGAGCTTAATTGTTCTTTAGGATCTTTCCCTTTCTCTTATCTGGGGCTCCCCCTAAAGAGAGGATCTCTCACTAGGAGGGAATGGCAGCCTCTTCTAGATTCTTTTGTTAACAAGTTAGCCCTGTGGAAAAACAAGTCCTTGTCAATAGGTGGTAGACTGACTTTAATAAACTCAGTTCTTTCAGCTCTTCCTCTATACTATATGTCTTTTTTCAAACTTCCCTCATGGCTTATCAAGGCAGTTGACAAAATCAGAAGGAATTTTCTTTGGGGCAATTACAATCAGACTACCAAATCCAAAAATTTGGTTAAGTGGGACATAGTATGCAAATCCAAGAAGGAGGGGGGGTTAAGGGTGATCAATTTAAAATTATTCAATCAGGCTCTCTTATCCAAATGGCTCTGGAAAATCTGCGACAAAGAATCCTTCATTAGCAAGATTATCTTCTCAATTTATTCTTCCAACTCCTCCAACCCTTTGGTACTTCCCCCTAAAGCTATGGCATCCTCTCTGTTTAAAGATTTATATTCCTTTCATGACACGTTCTTTAGTCAGGTCCTTTGGAACCTGGGAGACGGGTCTTCATGCAGATTTTGGCTGGATAAATGGTCGGGGAACAACTCCCTCAGTAGTTTATTCGCCCGTGTATACCAGTTAGCCTTCTCCAATCTCAGCTTCATTAAATCACAAGGATCCTTCATCAACAATACGTGGAGGTGGCACCCTATCATTAGAAGAGGTTCAACCACAACGGTTAGAGAGGAGATCAACAAACTACATACCCTCCTTGCATCTTTCACCCCATCTGCCCAGCATGTCCAGGACAATATCAGATGGCCTCACCATCAGTCGGGTATCTATACAGTCAACTCTTTTTATAAAGTCCTCAACCTAGGGGGTATCAATTCACACCTATCTAAATTCATCTGGAGATCCCCTACCCCTCTCAAAGTCAAAATCTTCTTCTGGACACTCAGTCGTCAACGGCTTCAAACTAAAGATATATTGACAAAAAAGGGATGGACTGGAGACCTTTCATGCCCTCTATGCAATTCTCAGAATGAATCCCATGATCACCTTTTCATTCAATGCCCTATCACTAAAGAAGTTTGGTCTTTGCTTGTTCCAAACATTCATCCAGACAGATGGCCCCAAGATATGGATACTCTCCTTTCAGGGAAACTCCACCAGTCCATTGACAGCCGCTTTTCATCTCTCTGGAGTGTCATTCTCCCTTGCTGCTGTTGGAGGATTTGGTTTAGCAGAAATAACCTCATATTTAATGGAGTCGCTGCATCTCCCTTGAACATCGCGTCTAATATAGCGCGTTTTACTCTGTTCTGGTCAGGAGCAGCAGCGAGCAGCCGAGTGGCGAGTTTACACAAGGCTGCGCTTGAACTTGGGTTTCATAATCTGGCAAAGGGGGCAACGGGAGATGGAGTTGGCGACAATTTTTAACTCTTCTCTCCCTTTTTTGTTATAAGTTATTTTTAGCTTGACATACTTAAACTATTTGTAAATGTTGACTGTTTTCTGTTGCAGCCATGTTTGGCCTTGATCACTAGGCTGGTTGGAACATGGTAGATTTGGCTTGGTGGGTGACGACAATGTCCTCTCCTCACCAGCCAAATCTACTCTTGGTTCCCATATTCCTAGTGGCTTTATGTTTTTCTTTGTAATTCTGTTTTTTTAATTTATAATATATGCAATGAACAGGGAACCTCTCCCTGTTTTTTTCAAAAAAAAAGTCACCAAGCTCCACTTATACCACTTTAGCAGTCAACATGAATGCACAAGTTTGATGGATTGAACAGCTGAGAATAGAAAACGAAATCAACAGCAGTATGATTATGATGGATATCTATATGAAAGCAAGTACAATTTTTTTGAATGAAGATATCTAACTTTTAACTCCTATTAGTAAATCATGGGGAATGATATATATATATATATATGGCTAGAATCACAAAAGTTGCAAATACTAAGTTTTCCATGTGCTATTTCTCTGATCTGTTTTTAATCAAGGATCTTGACCCAAACAAACATTCAGATGTATAATTGAAGTTAATTTCTTTGAAGTGCTACAATTTACTAGCAAGTTTATTTCATGACGGACCCAGGATTTTAGAATCAAAATATTTATTTCGTAGAAATGCATTTATGTTTACTAAAGACAAGATAAGGTACGTAAATCAAAATTTTGATATCTGGATTAATACTAGTTTTAACTTTTTTTTTCCTTCAAAATTCTAAGCATTCAAGTATAAACGGGATTACATCGCAAGACAGCTGATCCTAGGATGCTATATTAGTTACATGAGGATGAGGACTGTTTTTATTTGATTTGATTTGTGGATTAAATGATTATGATTTAACCGATTTAGTAACTATTTTAGGTTCGAACAACTAAAAAGATGTCCAAATCTATTGTTGCATGATCCTGTTTCATTTTTCAGTACGTAGTAAGAAGAATAAAAGAAGAAATTTTCGATTTGAACTCATTCCCACTTTTTTTTTAAAAACCGACTCTATCGCGTTTTATTTACAAGGATCGACCCACTTTGTAGCCACAAAACGGGTCGATTTTTTTATTCCGATTCCTAAATAGTCGGGGTTGGCAACCCCGACTATTTTGCTAATGTACAAGCTAAATTAGTTAGGGTTACCAACCCCGACTAATTTTAACCACGACTAATTTAGTACCCTGTCTAATTAGTCAGGCCGGGGTTGGGAACCCCGATCAATTTGAAAGTCTTTTTCGAAATAGTCGGGATTCCCAACCTTGACCATCTTCAAAGGATACGGATGGAGATTCTCTCGAGATCCAGTGAAGAAGACGAGGACGAGTACTTGAGACGCGAGGGTTCCTCTCAAAGAGGTAATAATTTGATCGTTGGTTTTTGAGTTGTTTTTGTTTCTGATCCTTCTCTTTGTTTTTATATGATGGGGACTTTACGATGAGATTTGATGGGAAGAATGCGGAGCTGAAGCAGTAGCTGCTGACGCCGAGATCGAAGCATTCTGCAACGGAGCACATCGGAGGAGCAAAATTAATGACGGGTCCGTCATTTTGATGGATAATGCTGGTTCTCCCATCTTTGGTTGCGCTGTGGGTCCCACGTGTCTTCTCTATCTTCACCTACGTCATTGCGGCGTGTGGCTGGAAAAGTTTTTCCCTACCCGAAGTGAAAAATGTCAGTTGTTGACTTATTTCTATTATATAAAAAATATCTAATTAGTGGGTCCATTAAGATAATCAATTCCATGTAGCTAATTATAAGCTTTCTTTACAATTTACAATTAAGATTGTAAGAATCTGGACCATATTTCTATACCCACGGCACAAACTCCTAAAACTACAAAAAAAAAAAGTAAAAGAATCCTGCTGTAAAATAGCATTTTCTTAATAATATAGCATATTTCAAATAGCCAACGTCAATATGTTTTAAGATATATATACAGAGCACGAATTATAAAAAAGATATTATTTCTACCTAAAAAATGTGTTGCATTTCTGAGATAAATATAACATGGTTGAATTATTACATCTTGTATTTTTGAGCAGTTCATATATATCATTCCTTGGTATTCATTTGAGCTCTTTCGTATTCCCTCGAGAGCCTAAGTAGAAATGAGAGAGTACATATATAAACACAGTACAAACTTTGCGTCAGTTTACATTTGCTCCTCTATTTTCTATCTTAGAAACAGAGAACTGCAATTATAATGTTAAGGAGGAAAAAAAATTCTGAGGCATGAAGGACCCAATTTCCTCATAGACTTTTTGTTAGTAATAATAATGTTAAGGATGAAAAAAAAATCTGAGACATGAAGATGGATCACTTTCCTTAAATAAATATTCGACACTTAATAACCTAAGTTTGCTTTAGATTAAGCGAATTATCTTCCTAAGATAGAACAAATTATAAAGATTCTATAAAGAAAATCTAAAAATTTCCACTGGTTCTCTGTAAACAAGCTTGTAGGATTGCAGATTTTTTAGAGAAAAAAGTTTAAGAAAAAAAGTAAAGTTTTAAGTATGAAAACATAGGCCTCTTATGGGGTTGAAAGGGTTTACTCAACAATAGCATATTTTCAAAACGTTCTTTGAAAATAACGAACACTTTAACAATAGCCAAAAAATAGTCATTTTTCAACAGTGTAAACTTTCAAATAAGTAACAGTCATTTTTTAATTTTGAATTTTAAAATAATTTCTGAAAATTAAATAAATAATATAATAAAAGTATATATATTATAATTTAGAAGCTATGCTTCGTCTCATTTGTCAAATCTAATAATCATTATAGGCTTTCGAACCTCTAAAATGACGCTCCATTATCTTGTCTTTTACAAACAAATACTGACCCTTTTTTTTTCCTTTGTTGATGGAATACATGTATAAAAGAAGATCGAGTTTGAAAGAGGTACGAGATGTTAAAGAAGACACATCAATTGCATGATAATTATTTCAATGCTTAATAAACGGACAGATATGAAACAAATACACCGACCTCAACAATATTTTTTTTTAGGGGGGTGGCTTGAATATGAGAGAGAGAGAGAGAGAGAGAGAGACTTTAATTCATGATGAAGTGGTGTGGGTGAGTTTTTAATTTTGGACTAAAGAGGGTGTTGGGGTGCTTTAAATTTGAGTTCTTTAGGTGACCCAAATGTGGAAGTTGGAGTTAATGGAAGAGCGATGACATTCAATCCCCTTCTCAACCGTAT
>BQKN01059686.1:26028-46439 GCA_022839385.1 Asparagus kiusianus
CTCCCCTTACACTGCACCCCCCCGCCCAACTCCCTTCCCTTCCCAATTAGCTACCCGTATTAATTTTTGGGCTGTGAAATAACCGAACGGTAATTAATTTAGTACCTTTCTCATACCTCCCCTTCTGTTTCCTCTCTCCTCTGTTTTCGTGTGGGCTTGTCACGTGTGGTGGAAACATAAAAGGGGCCGTGTGATCTTATGAAACACGTGAGGTGGAAAATGATGCTGCGAAGGGAGGTGACTCAGAGCATCTCCAACAGCTTCCACATTTCTCACTTTTGGAGAATTTAGTTAGGTTTTTGGTCGAACAGATTCCCCATCTCATTCCTCAAAATAAGGATGGAGGAGAAAAAATGGGGAAGCTTCCCCAAATCTGCAGCATTCTCCAAATTTTTGGAGGAAAAAATGGATTCTTCAAAATGAAGAAGCTGTTGGAGTTTGTGTAAAAATTAGTTGGAGAATATGACCTTTGCTTCCCCATTTTGGAAAAAAAATTTGGAGAAGCTGTTGGAGATGCTCTCAGGTGAACGTATCCTCAGGGGTAAGAGTGAGTGTGTGGGTGTGGGTGTGGGTGTACGAGAGGAAGTGGGTACGTGGGCCCTTTTCCAATGACCCTTTCTGAAGCATTCTCTATTGGATCCTTCCGGTGCAGTTCAACCCTCTTAAATGGGCCCTTAACACATCCTATATAACGACCTCAATTCCACCGTTGGTTTAACACTCTCACACACAAGTGACGCATATAGAAGAAAAGAGAGGGAGGGGGGGGAGGAAAAGCTAGGAAAGGAAATTAAACTCTTTTTAATTTCTTCATCAAAATTCCATGGTGTCCTTGCAAGCGTCCCTTCGCCAAGGAGAAAGGAAAACTAGCCTAGATCAAGAGATCGCCTCGTTATCTTCGAAGAAAAGAAAGTGGGGAGGAGGAGGAGGAGGAGGAGAGAGCAGGAGGGAGGAGCTCGCCAAGGAGCTCAAACTATGTAAAAAAGAACAAGATGACGATGATGTCGAGCTCAATCTTGATGCTCCCTTGCCTCTAGAGTGGGAAAGGTGCCTTGATATCAAGGTACATAATAACAAATATTTCCTTCTTCTTCTTCTTCTGTTTTTTTTTTTTTTTTTTTTTTTTGGTTCTGTACATGTCGTGTTAGCTAGGCATTAATTAATTATATATGTTACAATTTTCATGTTGCAGTCTGGTCAGATACACTTCTACAACACCAGGACTCACAAGAGGACCTCCAAGGACCCAAGGTCAAGCCCACGTCCGAGCCTAGACCTTGAGCTCAACCTCAATTTGACGAACCAAGTTGATCAACAAGTGCGAACCGAGCACGAGCCTAGTAATGAAACTGATGATCATCACCAACTGGTCAAGCGTAAGGATGATAATTCTGGCAAGCCAGCTTCTTCACCGTCGCCTTCATGGATTTCATTCGACACCGATCGGCAAGAGATGGTGGCAGCCGTGTGCGTGAGATGCCACATGCTTGTTATGATGTGCAAGGCGACCCCGTCTTGCCCTAACTGCAAGTTTGTGCACCCGCAAGGCCAGAGCTCTACTTCCTTTCATGAGATTAGCAAGCCTCTAGGGTTTAGGCTCTTGTGTTGCAAGGACTAGATCGATGGAAAATTAATTACCAAGGAGATATTTGATGTAGTAGCCCTTTAATTAATATTTGCGTGTTATAAATTGTAGGTCTCGTGAAGATGTAAATACACAAATTAAATAGTAGATATTTTGTCAGTTTTGTTTGTTTAATAACAGCTAGGTATACTATTGTAAGTAGGGGATGGTCGTTGGTAGTGAATCTGTGGATGCAACATTTTCGATCTCCATGTGAGTAATTGCGTGTATTATGATGGTATAAAGAAAGAAGCAAATTAAGGGTAGTAAATGCAAATCTTCCGTTGGATTTTAATGGTAATTCTCGCCTTATCTTAATTTCACGTACTCCCTTTTTCAATTCATTAGTGGTAGAGTGAGAGGCTTAATTACTTGATTTTTTTTTTTTTTTTTTTGGCAGGGAAGTAATGAGTTTGACGTACGATCTTGTAGTTGAGAATTGAGAACAAACCATACGTCATAATTTTGTTAGCTTAGTTACTATGCTTTATGCTATATAAACAAAAGCTTCGGTATTCTTATGAGACAAAGCAACATGCGTTCTTTACTTTCTCTTTCAGATTCTATTCAGATCAAGGATACTTATCCTGTTATTTTTCCTATAATTGTAAATAAAAAATACTTCTCTTGAATTAATATCTCTCAATAAGAGTAGATAATTTGATACTGGTTATATGCTAATAATTTTCATCAAGATACTCTTCGTCGATTGATTGTTGGATCATATTTCTTTAATCCTTTTAGCATGACAACACATCATCTAACTAGATTAGACGTCCGACTTAGAGCAACGTGACACGAGGCACGTTTTTGTTTTTACATCTTCTAATCTTTCATCTTATCTCCTGTTGCACAACCCCCCCCCCCCCAAAAAAAAAACCAAAAAAAACCTTCTCCATATTCTTTACTATTTCCTCTAATTATTAAATTCCTAATTTTCTCGGGTCTCATTTGATATGCACGAATGGATCAGAATGATTCTCATTCATATATACCAAACATGGCACCTTTTTTAAAGCTAGAATGCTCATCGAGCATTCCTAATGATTTGGTAGGGAATGGGCATTCCCACTTAAATGAGAATGAAAATTAAATTAAATACCAAATATTTCTTAATTTTTTTATTAATTACCTATACCCAAAAATAAAATGATTTTTCATTCTTACTTTATTATCTAATTGTATTTAAACATGAGAATGTAAATGACCATTCCATTCTCACATTAATTTTATTTCATTTTATACTCCATTCCATTTTGACTTCACTCGATTCCGACGTATAAAACTAGGCATTAGCATAATTTTTATAATTTTTGCTAAAGTTTTTTCCCCCGAAACAAACATCTATAAATAAAAAAATAAAAATAAACATAATAATCATGTTTGGGCGTTTAGCGAAAGGAATGGAGGTGAATCATTTCTTAGTCGTTGATGTATTATGATGGTCCTCAACAATTCAATCCTCTACCCTCCAATTTGAGGGTTAACCAAATTATATAAAATAAAGGTTAGAGGATGTGAAATGTGTTACTTCATTCCCTTTCAAAAAAAAACTAAGAAACATTAACGTCTCATTTGGTACACGGGATTGGAGTCAAGTGAGAATGGAAAGAAGGTAGGAATGGAATGGAATAGATGTGTGAATGAAATGTGCATTCTCTTTCTCATGTTTGGGCACGTTTAGAGAATAAAACGAGAATGACAATCTTATTCTCATTCACATGTTTGGTATCATTCGTTCATTCCTAATTATAATTCTACATTTCTAACTTCTAATGCTACATGTCTACTACGTGTACGAGCAGCTAATGCTACTAGCATCACTATGCACAAACGTATACAATAGACTGAATTCCATATGAAGGAATAGAAAACATGTTAATCTCTAATCAAAATATAAAGTTCCTATCTCATCAATTAAGCACATTATTTCTTGTTGTGAGTGCTGTGAAAAAATTACTGAAAAGATTAGGCACATATGCTTCAATGGAACTTCAAATCATACATCCAACGATCAAATATTTACTAACTTAATTGCTAATAGATTGCGCAACCAAGTCGCAAAAAGATAAAAAATTATTGTAAAGATTAGGTAAAGATTAGCCACACATACAAATTTTAAAAAGAAATAATGGTTACCTAACCGAGTCGCATCAAGGAGAAAATTGGATTTTTTTCTACTACAGACGCGATGGAACTAGAGTAAAGTCGAACAAAGAATAGTATTTTAATACTATACATCTGTTTATATATTTGTACGAACAGCTAATGATATTATTTCTATAGAAATAATTTTTTGTATGGGAATTTATATATATACATATCTTTTAAGGAGGGTATAATCAAAAATTATTTGTTTATTTTTATTTCCATTTAAGTGGGAATATCAATTACTTGTCAAATGGTTGGGAATAACAACACCCACATACCCCCTCCCCACCTTACCCCCACCCCACCCCGCCCACCCAACTCCTCAACAAAGCATAAATAAGTTTATGTATCGCATCTCCCTCCAACGTCTCCAAAAAGGGTAGATGTCATTCCTCCACCGTCTCCTCTCGCCCACCTCCTTCCCGCCAAAACTCGTCCTTGCCCGCCATTTCTCCCAAGACCCCGCCACCAATCTCCCCCTCCCTCATCTCTGCTCCTTAATCTCCCAATCCTTAGAGAATGGCGACCGCTCCCTCAAATCTCTCCAGCCCTCAGCCATCTCCCATGACCAAGCAATGGCCGCCGTGGCCTATCTCTCCGCCACCGAAGGATCGATGGCTGCCCTCTCCTTCTTCCACTGGGCTACCTCTCAGCCCAAATTTCGAACTTACTTCAATCTCTACATAACAACCGCAGACTCACTCATCTCCAATGGCAATTTGGAGAAAGCCCAAGAGGTAATGAGAACTATGGTTGAGAAATTCTCCGAAGCTGGGAGGTTCAAAGAGGCGGTCGATATGGTTTTCGATATGAGTAACCAAGGATTACCTCTAGGCACTCACACCATGAACCGAATTCTTAAGATGAGTGTCGATTTGGGTGCAGCGAATTTTGCAGAGAGGGTGTTTGATGAAATGTCTCTGAGAGGAGCTTTGGCAGACGTTACTAGTTTTAGGAGTTTAGTTACAGGGTTTTGTCGTTCAGGGGAAGCTGGTAAAGTTGAGAGGTTTCTGAGATTGATGGAACATGGAGGATTTTGTATCGATAATGTGACTTGCACTTTGGTTGTTGATTTATTCTGCAAGAAGGGTTTGTTCAGAAAAGTTCGTTGGGTGTTTGAGAGAATGTCTGAGATGGGTTTTTCTCCTAATGTGATAAATTATACTGCTTTGATTAATGGGTTAGCTAAGAAGGGAAGTGTGAAGCAAGCTTTTCAAGTTTTAGAAGAAATGGTAGCAAAAGGACTAAGACCAAATGTTTATACTCATACTATACTAATTGATGGATTGATCAAGATCGGATGGACTGAGAGGGCATTTAGGCTTTTCCTTAAGTTGGTTAAGAGCAATTCGTACAAGCCTAATATTCAAACTTATACCGCAATGATTTCTGGGTATTGTAGAGAAGGAAAGCTGAGTCGAGCTGAGATGCTATATATTCGAATGAAAGAGCAGGGTTTGGCTCCAAATATTAAAACTTATAGTACTCTTATAGATGGGCATTGCAAAGTTGGAAATCTTGATCGTGCTTTTGAATTGGTGAATTTAATGAGAGAACAAGGTTGTTTTCCAAACATGTGCACATATAATTCGATTATTGATGGACTTTTCAAAAAGGGAAGGCCTCGAGAAGCTTATAGAATCCTTCGAAATGCACTGCGAGAGGGATTGGTGCTTGATAAGGTCACTTACACTATTCTTATTAGTGAGCATTGCAAGCGAGAAGAAATCAATCAGGCTCAAGAAGTTTTTGATCAAATGGTTAGTGTTGGCTGTGCCCCTGACATCCACACTTATACCACATTAATCGCTGCTCAATGTAAGCATAAGAATATGAACGAGAGTGAGAGATTGTTCGATGAATGCATTAAGCTAGGTTTAGTTCCAAACAAGAAAATTTATACCTCAATCATAAGTGGTTACTTTAGGGACGGAAAGGCAAATTCTGGTTTGAGATTTTTTGATAGAATGATTCAGAGTGGAATCGGAGCTGATTCCGTTACTTATGGAGCTTTAATAAGTGGGCTTTGCAAAGAAAATAGATTAGAAGAGGCTAGAGCTCTATATGAGCTGATGCTCGACAAGGGTTTGGTTCCTAGTGAAGTTAGTCGTGTAACTTTACCTTATGAGTATTGCAAGAGAGAGAAGTTAGATATTGCGATTTCGTTATTGGAGAGATTGGAGAAGAAACACTGGGTTCGGACTGCCAATATCTTGGTTAGAAAGTTGAGTTCTGATGGAAAAGTGGATGCATCACTTTTATTTCTAAACAAACTGCTGGATGAAGATCAGAGTGTTGATCAGATAACATATGTTGCTTTCGTAACTGGGTGTTATGAGAATGATAGGTATTCTGTTGCGTCTGATCTATCTGAGAGATTTTCAAAGCGAAGAGGTAGTTTTCAAAATGCTGCCATAACATGAGATGTGATTTTATTCACAGATCTAACATGTGTTAATCTCTTGGTGAAAAGACTGTATGAGTCAAGGAAACTTGTATGTGTTAATCTCTTGGTGAAAAGACTGTATGAGTCAAGGAAACATGAGATGTGATTTTATTCACAGATCTAAAATGTGTTAATCTCTTGGGAAGACAAATGGTTTGGTAATAACACATTAGCAAGTTTATATCCGTGTTTATACAATCTCTCTTTGTCTACAAATGTTTCTCCTCGTAGTCAAGGAAACTTTCATGATCGTATAGGCATTGGCATCCAATTTTGAATAGAAGCATCTCATCTGTATCTTCCACTGCAAAGCTAGAGCTCATGAATCTTATTGGTTTTCACAAGTTACTAATCAAGTGGACGTTCCCAAATGGACTCTTACATCAAGTGGCTCTTTCTCACTCAAGTCTTTGTATGTTTTCTTAAACTCTAGAGGAATTCCTTCTGTCATTTTCAAAGTTATATGGAATCCTATTATGCCTAGCAAAATTCAGTTTTTCACATGGCTTTTATCTATGAATGGACTACACACCAAAGATAATCTTATGAAGAAATGTTGACAAGGGGATCTTACTTGGTTATTATGTGGTACACATCCTGAATCTAGAGATCATCTCTTCTTCTCATGCAATATAGCTAAAAATATGTGGAAGCATTTCAGTGATTATTATCTGTCTTTCAAATGGCCGACATCTCTCTATGACCTTCACTCTGTAGAGTCTCTACAAAAAATTGATGGGATCTTATGGCGCTCTATGTTATCTTCAGTTTGCTGGAATTTATGGTCTACAAGGAATAATTTTGTTTTTGAACAGGTCAACTTCTCTGTACAGTCCATTATTAACTCAACTATCATTGGATTATATGAATAGACAGGTTCTGGAAGAGGAAGTTCTGCACTCAAGTTAGCAGCTGCATTAGAAGTCAAGTCAATCTCGAGGAGCAGTGGATGATAGCATCTGTTAGTCTTTTGTGTTGTTTGTGCAAAGAACATATTTTGTGATCCTTCTTTTTGTTTTTATTGGATTATATAAAATATAGTTTCTTTTTATTATATGTATGGTTAGCTTTGGTTCTTTCCTATATCCATGTCTACGGTGAATGACGACAATGTCCACTCTTCACCTTCAGGGATGTTTGGAAGAAGAAGGTTATACATCACTAGTTAAGAGAAATTATATTTTTTTTTCAATTTCTATGGATACAGTTCGTATCCTTCTCTTGTAGTTATACTTTTGATATATATTAATGAACAGGGTATATCTCTTGTTTTATTCTAAAAAAAAGACTGTACGAGTCTCTCTACTCAAAGTGATCTGTGTTATGTCAGAGAAAGATCAATATCACTTATTTTGTAAACTAAGGATTTGATTTGTGAATGTGCTCAATATTGTTTGTGGACCCTAATTTACATGGAGAATATATATCATTAAGACACATAATGGGCGCCTATATAATTGCACCCAACTGTAATGGGTCCTTGAGAGGGGGGTCCCGCTGACTGATCAGCTGACAGAGGTCAAGTGGGAAAGGTCCCCTGGAAGAAAATTTTAATTTATGATTCTATACTGAGAGTATTTTATGAATTTCCGAGCTCATAGGCATAAACCCTATGCTATAAATATGCATCTTTGGTTGTCTATTATATTTTGTATCAAGAAGAGAGAGATAGAGAAGGCATGGAGGTGAGTTTTTGAGAGACCGGTTGTAATCATTTATTGATTATAGCAATGGAATCGTGACCTAGCCGTACTCCGAGGACGTAAGTAATCACATTGATTGTCGAACGTCGTTAAATCTTTGTCTCTATGATTGTTTCTCTATGTTTCCTTCTTTATGTTCTCCATCTTTCCTTCTCTCTATTGTCGTTCTTTGGTTAGTTTTCCAGTATGTTGCTAACATTCAAGGCCCTGTGCACTATATGCTTTCTACGATTCAATTCCTGCGGATGGTAAAAATAGGAACAAATCATAGTTGGCTTGCTTCCATTCTCTCCAACTCATATGTAACACCTTGAGATCAAGTGTGGAGAAAAGGAAAGAGGAAGATTTGAACTAATTTGAGGTAAGGCAGAGTTCAAGAAGGAGCGGCTGGGCATTGGGTATTGTTCTTCATCTTATATGGTCTAAGAATTTTTCTCACAAGATAATTGCATCAATTCTTCTACAGGGGCTGCTCATTCCAAATCCTTGGATTGATACAGAGATGTCAGATTCCGACACGGGCGTCCAGTGCAGCTAGCGGAGCACTGTATGAGGTTGGGATGCAGAAGGCATACGAATATACTTTTCTAATTTATATGAAACTTTCTACCTCCATGCTTAAAAAGATGTCCATCTTTGTATTAAAATTATCTAACTTTCTGCTAAAAATACTTATTTCCTATTGAACTTCTACCTTTGATTAATGAAGTATGCATCTTTAGTTGAAAGTTTTTTGCATTTGATGTGCTTGATCACCTATATTTTATCGTGTAAATTAAAAAACGTTTTGGAGACGAATCTTGGGAGCAATATATGTGTTGATTAGATGGAATTCTGTGTAGAAAATTTTCATCACTTCTTTACCTCCACACGAGTATGTTTGACGACTGGGCATGTTTGACGTAAGAAATTTTCAGTAGCTTTTTCTTGCGTACACTTAATTTTCACAAGCACAGAAAGAATAGACAAATAAAAAGGATTTAAAAAATTACTTAAAAAACTAGCTTACGTTAACTCTGATGGGGGGGAAAAAGAGAGGAAAATTACAAAAAAATTATCTGAGAGGATCATACAATCATGTCCTCACAGTTGAAAGAACTTGAAACTAGAAGAAACTGAAAGAAGGAAAACAGATATCCAATGCCGCTAGCTGCATCATATTGCTTATTTTTAATACTATTGCCATCAGCAAAGGGATTCAAACTCGCAAAGAATTTGATGGTCTTCTTCATGGCGCTCTATTTCTTTCTCGATTCGTAGCTCGTCATAAACTTCTACGTACCTTGCAAAGAGTCTCATCTGCGCATTGTAAGTGCCGCTGGCTTTGTGCTGTTCGTCTCTCACGACACGCAAAGATCGCTGAACTTCAGCTTGGGCTGCAGGTATTCAGCACAGAAGGAATCCGATGCAGACTCGCTCCTCTTCAAGCTCGTCTTCCACTGGATATTCTCTTGTCTGCTTATTGACATTTCCAAGTGTTTTTACGGCTTGTCGTATATTTAGAGGTGTCATATTAGCCCACCCAGGGTAGGAGTAGGTTCATTGTTTGTTGTATCAGTGCTTGTTCCATTTGGAATTAAGGTCGCATTATGTACGTAGTCCTAGTTTGGCTAGCAGTATTATCAAGGGACCGGGTTCGGATTTCTCACACAAACACACGCGCACGCGCCACACATCCACAATTTTAGATATCATAAGCGACTCCGGGTTCACATAGTTTTGCCTCAAGTAATGGCCAGAAGCAGGCATCGTCGATTCTGTGGGTTCTGGATTACATATGGGCAAAGTTACATGTACAACAACTATAACTTCGCGTGACGTTGAGTAGAACTGGATGCGGAGTGAAACGAGCAATTGGCCTTCTGTCTTCTTCAAATGTTCGGCGGCTTTGCTTTGTCTCAGGACGTAGGGGGGAAAACCCCAGCTCCCGGCGGCTTTGCTTTGTTATATCACAAAATAACTAGGAAGAGCAAAAAAAATTTATCTTTGGAGTATTTTTCTCAGTTGAAAACCCCAACATAAAAGTAAAAATGGAACAGTTTTTAACTAGGAAAATAGAAATGTAGTAGTGCTTACATTGAGCGTTTTACGTAATTAGAAACGCCTTGGATCAAAGCATCCAGCGGCCAAAAAGAATTGGAAAAAAAAAAAATCCCCCGTACCCTTTTTCGTGAAACTAGTGAAAGATGAAGACTACATTCCAGGTCTATGCAATTTATAGCTGGCGAGTAGCGGCCGCATTCTAGACAAACCATATAATAGGTGGCTAGTTCCTACTTGGGTTATGTCATCTCAATTCTGCTGCCGCAATGAAATATGAAGCAGAAAAGCACAAATCTTGACACCAACCAACGGGCCTGTAAGCTCACTATTTCTCAAATGCATGACATCAAATGACATTGAAGAAATATTTAACTCTTATGGATTACCAGTATACATCAGATCACTCTTGGTACGATTTCCTGGTTTCCTCTGGTCCCAGTCCAACTCAAACCAATGATAAATGTCGTCCTAAATTCAAGAACAGACCGCCGAACCTCAATATACCCAAACCAACAGATGGATATACAAAGCACTGGGGAACCAGTCCTTGATTAAGTTATAACAGAATGTTAAGCTCAGGTACAATCCATTGCCAAAAAGCTGCACTGAGCCCAGCTACTGCCAGTTATTGTACTGCTGGTTGCGACTACCACCCATGTTCGGTCCTCGCCCACCACCAGAACCCCCATATGGGCCCCCCGGTGGATAGTTCGGGGCACCGTACCCAGCACCACTACTGCCACCGCCTCTACCAGCTCCTGGCATCCCGCTCCCTGCATATGGGGGCCCGCGGCCCTGCGGCGGGTAGGGCCCACTACTGTAGCCTCCGCCACCCTGGCCTCCGCGACTCGGGTGATTAGGGTTGTTGTATCCACCGCTAGGGTTTCCACCTTGTGGGTAGCGGTTCGGGCCACCCGGTCCCCGTGGCTTCCCATAATGGTGGCTCGGGCCACCTGCTGCCATCTGAGGCTGGAGGTTGTGGATGGGCGGCTGAGAGGGCCCGCCTGGCCGAATCTGAGGGTGTGGCTGCCCCCCTGTTTGCTGGATTGGAGGGAGGCGGGTGTGGGGCTGTGGATGCTGGAGCTTCTGTCGCTTCGCCATCTCCTCATGCTGTCGTTGTTGCTGCCGTTTCTTCTTGGTTTGGAACTCGTGAGAGGATTCGTATTTCGGTAAACTGTGTGAAAAGAAAATACTTAACATGAGAAACTTTAGATAAAGCCCACTAGGCCAGTTTGGTAGTATATTATCATATACTGGAGCATGTACTAAATATGGATAATTCTGGAATTAGATGAACCTTTTAGGATCACATGGTAACGGGTCATTCCAGAAGTACTCCGCGTCTAGTGCATCCTTTGCAGAGATTCTCTAAAAAAAGTAGGACAAGAAAAGTTGAGATGAAAATCATGGATCTACAGCATATCATGAAAGTATACAAGACAAATAGGTTATCAGCTCAAGAAACAAGGGGCTGCACCAATGGAAAAATAGATATAAGTAATGCACCACTTATCATGTCCCATAATAACAGAAACGCGTGATCTCCTATGAAGAAGATCGAACTATGGTGCCAAAGTTTAAACTGCTCTTTCCATAAATATAATTCTTCAATGACATAGGAAAGCGGTGAGGGGGTAAGTCAAAATGCATTAGCCACTTACCTCTTCTTTTTTAAATATTTCAATTTCACCTGCCATAAAGTTGTACAAAGAAGTAATTTAAGGTGCTAAGCCATGTAGAGAACTGAGTGGAACAAGGGCACTGACAAGTTCCAGTAACCTACAAGGGTCACTTACCAGATCTGAGGATTACCCCATTCCCCATTTCCCCATGCTATTTGGTGAAATAATTGCAATATGATGTGTTATAGCTAACTGACGGAATGAAGCATAAAAAAAAGTTTGTGTAAATTAAATTTAATTGCATTGTCTGGTGGATTGAAAGTGTTAAATAGAGTTTTTTTAAACAGCTTAGCTATGCCTCAGAATAGCTAAATATATCTATATATATAAAACTAATAGTAGTGAATCAAATTACTGCTGACAATCATTATCTTTGTAATCACCATTGAATATATAATAACAAATATAATTTCATAGTTTATAATCATCCTTGAATATTTATTAACAAATATAGTTTCGTAGTTTATAATCATCCTTGAATATTTATTAACAAAATAAAAGTAATGCATACATAATAAACATTAAGGACTAATCAATAATTAAATAAAATAGAAGCTTATAAATGGCACCCATAAATATTCTCCTATATTTCTCCGCTAGGTTCTTAATTCAGTTATCGACTAGCCAGAATTCACTTAAGGCAATACCACTGATTAACCACCCTAAGGATAACGGTAGCATATATTATTTACATAATACAGAAAGTAAGATTAAATGCAGTCTATTCTAAAAGAAGAGCTAAGGTGTGGGTATCTAACACCAAAATAGATCACATACACTACAGGCTACTCAAGAATAATAAAAGATCATTGAATAAAATGGAAGCAAAGGTTTTAGTACGAGAGATATGCTCAGATTTCAAAAGATGATAACAGGGGGAAGAATATCATCAGGTAGACAGACAGTACTCCAAGACAAGGATATCAACAGAAACACTGAAACTAGCATGATACTACCAACAAAATCACAGATAGTACAGATGTATAATGGAGAGCAATTGGAAATTACAAAATATTTTGATACATAAAAACCAAGGAAGCAATTGGAAAACTTTTGAGCGTGATGGCAAGTATTTAAGCTGCAGGTGCATTCTCTAGAAATATCTTCCAACAAAATGTGAAAAATAAGAAAAATTTTTAGTTTTTTGTCATATAATGTAAAGAGAAGCACCCAAAAACCTGGCAAACAAATCATGCACAATAAGGTATGAAATATCAATAAGAGTGTGGCCCAGAATCAATATCTAGCAAGATTCATGTCTGTATGAGTTATTAATAATGTGACTGAGATATCTCAATATAACAGTAGTCTTTTTTTGTTTTTTTCTTGGGGGGGGGGGGGGGGTGACATGACCAATGTTATATTGAGATATTTCAGTCACATTATAAATAACTCCTACAAACATATGAATCTTGCTGCAACCTGAAAAGAAGAAGGGAAAACAATACGGTAAATATAAAAGTACCAAGCAACGAAGTTCAATATATACTGTAAAAATACCGCGCAGAAGCAGCAGTTAAATACCTGAGATGGATCGAGTGTTAGCATCCTCTCAAGTAACTCCAATGCATGGCGGTCAAAACTGACAGGCAACATGTACCCCAATTAGACTTAGAAAATATGAATACAACCCTCTAGTATAAAACTTCAGTAAAGATGGAAACCCAGCCTAGACTGCATTACAAGACTATAATTGCCAAAACATGTTTAGAACTGCAGGTTGCTTACTGCTTAAAAACCTCTCTCACACGCCTCTTCATTGGCCTTGATGGCTTGAAGTTGTTATACCAGGGTATCTTAGTAACACCAGGCCAATTAATCTCATCCGGCGTTCCACAAAGTTCAAAAATCTTAGTCAATTGCTCTGGCTGCAGAAATCAAACAATTATGATAATGTAAATCCTACCAGGTATGTGAGAATAGGAAAATAAATGAAATGAAAATTAAAAGCAAAAGTCTTGACTAGGACAAATCAAAAGTAATAGAAGTTTTAAAGAGCAAACAAGAAACATATGACAGTGCTCAAATGTAATTGCCTCTATGCTGGAAAGTAGGTGCTGTAAGATTTCCGGGACTTGAGAAAAGTGAAAACATGCGATATGTACCAACTGTTTGTAGTTCATGCATATGGTCTCGCAAGTATATGTTAAGTTTAAATGTATGAACTCCATTTGGTTTAGAGGACTAGGATGGAAAGTAAAAGACAATGGATCTGTTCGATTAATCTGAGAGTTGCCTAAAAGGAAGAACAAGATAATTCAGATGCGGGTATCAAATAATGTTTAGCCTCCAGGAAGCAATTAGCAATGGTTAAATAAAGCAGAAAATAGAGCCATTCAAACAGTATATTAGTCACGTAAAATGACAAATACAATGAGCAATCTCACCTCATTCTTTCCAGGCAAGATCGGTTTTCCATGAAGAAGTTCTGCAAATATACATCCAACAGACCACATGTCAACAGCTGGACCATACTTCGTCGCCCCAAGCAAAAGCTCCGGAGGTCTGTAACCAAAGTTACCAAACCAATATGACCCTGAAGCAATTAAAAATAAAGAGCCGTACAATAACTACTATTTGATTACTACATGATAAAGTCAGTACCAAAACTGTCAACACGGCTTGTGTTAACAATTTAATTACTATATCTCACCTGTACCATAAAGTGATCACGCGATTTGTTAAATTTCCATTATGATCACTGGAGAAGGAGCGTGCAAGTCCAAAATCAGCAAGCTTTAAATTTCCATCATTATCAATGAGTAAATTTGACCCTGGACCATCAAAAGATATAAAACACTAACATTATCAGAATAATATTTGCAAAAAAGGGTGAGCTGAATGAACAGATTGATTTAATGGAAACCTTTTATGTCACGATGTAGCACTTGGTTCACGTGGCAATAATGCAATCCAGTTAGCAGCTGCCTCATGTAGCACTGGAAAAAGTTAAAACAAATTATTAGTAGTCATCAAAAAAGAAAAATAGTAGCATAACAGACAATTCAAAGTGTCATCTAAAATTTGGTACCTTTATCTGAGGTACTGTAAATCTCATACCAGGACGATCTGAAAGGCCAGTAAGATCGTGATCCATATACTCAAATACCATGTAGATACTTCCCTTGTATTTGTTTCCATCTGTGTCTCACAAGAAAATTAAAACATTAGACTGATTCTCACTAACCGAGCAGTTGCAAGGGAAGGAAACAAGCTAAAATCAGTTCCCTTATCCTCTGTGTAAAGATCACTTTTTTGAAAGAAACTCACACAAATAGTAAACTATTTTATAGCTGAGTATAAGACAATGTAATAATAGAGTCACACCTGGTCTTCCTTGCTCATCTTTTTCTGGACCTGAAAGTATTTACAACAAAGTAAGATTTTGGAATAAATCAACAGGCCAAGCAAGAAACCAAATACAACAAAGATGTCAGGGATAAAACAATAAACTTATCAAGGTCCAGATTGTCTTAAAAGCAACCTGGAGAAGTTACAATTTCTTTCAGTTGAATAACATTCTCATGTTGCAGCTTCTTCAGAATTTTTATTTCACGTATTGCCGTTATAGGAAACTGCAAAATAAAACATATCAGTATTAACAAGCATGATGCAACAAGACAAAGATTTCCATAACATATGGATAGGAATGCATACCCCTTCTCTCTCATTGTCCATTCTAATTTTTTTCAATGCTACTACTTCTCCTGTTCTTATTTCTTTTGCCATATACACCTGTCTGCAATAACCCAAAAAAAAGAGAACTAATTAACTGCTAGAAAGAAATAGATTAATTTAATAAAAATAAGATGACAATGGCTCCAACAAGCAGAAACCACTGTGTTGCACAAATGTAGCAGACACGTGCATAAGCTCACACACTTATAAGCACACAACCAATGCACGTACGCGCACAAACCAAGAGTTTTAATAGGAATGCTTGAGAAGAATAGTGGACAGCCTGGAGTAACTTAGCAGAGGTTTTACACATCACAATTATCACTGTAGATTATAAACATTATGAAGACCAACTAGAAAGAGAATTACTAATTAAGAAATGACCATAGAAAAACATAGCACAAACAGAGTACCAAGAAAAGATAACATTCAATTACTATAGACCAATATTAATTTTATGGGTGACTGAAAAATAAAATAATATTGATCTAAAAGCTACATTCTTAAGGGGCTGTCTGGTTCGTTTTCCAGAAAACCTAAGAAGAGGAAATTAGTAAAGAAACCTCAAAAAGGGTGTCAACCCATTTCGTACCCAAAAGCTCTGAAATGGGTTTCCCTAAATTAGAGTCACATCAACCAATGGGAGGGAGCCACCTCACTTTTTCTTGTGGTTTCAAAGTGGTAAACAAACAAAAACAAGAAAACTTTTGTGGGAAATCGTACAATTTCTCATGGGTTTGTAGAAATGGTCATGGAATCAAAGCTTTTTCCATAAATTTTTTGTGAAACAAACAGCCCCTAAAGGGAAAACAGATTAGTCGAATTGAAAGTCAAACTACTGATAGCTCACATTTCTAGAAATGAAATTAATCTAAACTATAGAATAGTGGCTTAAAGAACATGCTTATGTCAAGAGACAATATTGGCCACAGGTTCCTAAGTTAAATCCTAAACATATTTTGCTAATCTAAACCCCCTATAAAATTGTCTTGTAACTCAACTGTGCTCTCTGCTTCAGCCCGCTTTGATAGCACACAAATCCTCTCCCTTTTATCTTTGATGGTTCCCATCCTCCACCTCCTCCCATTCACGCCTCCATACCCGGTCTGCTTCCCGCCTTCCATTTTCAACCCACTAGTTTGAGTTCCCTTGACAGCTACATCACTTTCTGCTAGAACTATGTCTTTACACGTTGAATACAACATTCCTGAAAGGCTGAAACTAATAGCTCAATAAGCTTTTGTTGCTCTTGAGAACTAACTCTTGGGTTTAATTAACGGATTGACAGCATTCTTTTTCCTACTTGATCTGACTTGCTACTCTCTCCAAATCACAATTTTGCAGAAATATTCAATATGATTCTGCTAAGCCTACTGATCTCAAAACCTGGTGGGTTCAAATCTTCATTCGTATGCTGCTTTCATTTTGGTTCATGCATAGCAAATTATGCTAACTGAACTCACACTCTTTACTCATGATTACATGTGCCTAACAAGTTTCTATCAACGAGTTAAAAATTTTAATCAATGTGCATTGAGCACATAAAAAGTTTTACTGTAGTATTAAATGGTATACAATAACGTCATGGGAAAGATTGTCAACAAAGAATCCAAAAGAACATGATATACAAACTTTAAGATGTGAGCATTAAGTTAAAATAAAGAATATGGGAATCAAAAAAAGAAACTGTCAACTTTCTGACTTAATAAAAGTAAATATGTAATTAGTTACTACAAAACCATGTGAAACACTCGATAACATGGTAAAATATATTGACAAAAGTATCATAAATCCTATTCTGGAGATGCGGAAATCATGGGGGAGGAAAGATGAATGATCTATAAATAAAAGATCTTTCAATTGAAAGAGAGAGGCGAGCACACACAGAGAGAGAGATAGCGAGGGGGGGGGGGCAGCATTGTGCACTAATAGGAACTATTATTATTGTAAAACAAAAGAAATATAAAAGTGCATGTAACAGCTGCAAGAAGCCACTACTAGTTGATGAATAACAAAGCTAAAGATCAAAACTTCAGTGGCATTCCTACTTCCAAGCATTGTATGCAAACTGTTGAAACTGACCTAAAGTAGGTGACAAGCATACAACAACGCAAACAGAATGCATTCACTGCAAATGTGGGAGGTTGGTTACATAAATCATGTTCTGTAATTCAGTTTGTCTGTAATTATCTTCTTCATTAAGTTCATCACCATCATATATGTAGATTAGAAGTTTATTTGTGACATGACACCCTAGGAAGACTTGACATATAGTAGAGTTGCACAATCTGTTGGGCCCAATGTGGTTCATTCTCTTCTACATTTTAATCAAAAAACACTTTAATCTTATGTCTGCCTCTTAAACCAACAGATACAAAAGCATTTATCCCATAATTCAATATCTGCTACCTAGCTCACACCAAAACATCCACCATGCCATATTTATTCTATTGAGTTTTCATAAATGCTTAATTTGCATATGTATGAAAGATGAATCCTCATTCTATAAGCCATACTGCTAAAGACAATTTTTTCTTTTAAATTCCTAATACTATATAATCAAAGCACTGCACTTCACCCCCATCTCACAATAACTAGTATCCAGTAATATGGGTCAATTCCTAAAACAAATCATCATTTTGTACACCGGTAACAAGAATGCTGAAGAATGGGAGAAAGGAACCAAACCAGAATATCCCAACTTTAACCTGCTCGTCCTGAAAGCCCGAAACAACTGAAATTTCCATTCCTAATTGTTACAAATTATATGTGATAAAAAATCATTATATGAACGGTCTACATCTCTTATAAACCTGTACAATAATAGTAGTGCAATTACTGGGAGTTGAGGCATCATGTGATACAGGATAAACAGGGAAAACTCTAGGAAACTTCAGTTCAGTTAGTTCTCAAATCAAGATCTCAATGTCGTTCAGCTTAGATGTAAGAAACTTAATCAAGACAAATTTTCAAGATAAAATCAAGAAAGGGAGCACTTTGAGATAATTTTCATTGAATGATAAGACCTCCCACCAATCGAATTAATTTAACCAGCAAATAATAATCTCAAATAATAATACACAAAAAAGAGAGATTTCTAGATTTCCTTGAGAAACAAAAAGAACTTTTTGAATTAATTCGACTTACCCATAAGTCCCTTCCCCAATCTGCTCCAATTTCTCGAAGCAGTCGACGCTCCGAGAACCCCAAGATGGAGCTTCATCCAGGTTCAGTTGCCCAGAAGCGGCAATCGCCATTTACGATAATAACTTCACTGAAACCATCAATTTCATTGATCAACCCCGCAATCAACAAATAGAATGCATAAACAATTTCAAGAAACCGATGAAATTTACCTAATTAGCAGATGATTCGCCAAGAATTGATTTTTACCGAGCAATCGGATGAACGAACTATCTTCTACGCCAATTAGAAGAAATTTAAGGGATAGATTTTAGGGTTTGGTGGGATTTGGGGAGAGAAAGTAAACCCTAATGATGATAGGATTTAGGGTTTATAGAATGAGAAGAGAGAAAGATAAGAGAGATAAATTGAGCTTTACCTTTTGTTCGTTTGATCGGCGGCGCGAAAGGGGCGAGAGAGAGAGGGAAGAGAGGAAGAGAGAGACCGCTGATATTTCATGATCCTTGGGAATTTTGGGGGCGGAGAGATGAAATTGGATTCTCACGAAAACGATCCGAAATTCAACCCGAATCCGAACCCGTAACTCCTCTGTTCGGATTCGGTAGGGGGCAGGATTCGAGAACCGATCCGAAATAGAGAAGAACGTAAAATCCACACAGCTCGAATATAACCTAGCTAAGGGGTACCCTTTTTGAAGGGAAAAATCTAGTCGAATCTTAGATCATTTTTTGTTATCCCAAAGTAACAGTATTCCCCCCCTGCTAATATAACAAGTATTCTAGAAATTAAGGGGGTGTTTGGTTCGTTTTTTAACTCAGTGGAAAAGTTTTACACCGCCTTCACATCAGATTTTTCGTGGTCATGTAGGATATAAGCTTTCTGTTGGTTTTTTTCCCATCTTTGGTTCGCTAGGGTTGAAGAAGCGAAACTCAGTGAAAATCACCGCCACATCAGATTTTTTTCTCTTCCCCAATTCCTTCCTCAACCTCGTGACATCGACGAAAACTGCAGCCACGTCGGCTTTTTGTCATATAAACAAAAGTTTTCTCTTTTTTTCCATGCGAACCAAACACAAGAAAAATAAATACATTGGTTTCCCATCATTTTTTTTGCGAACCAAAGCGAAACAATCTATTTCTTGGAAAAGATTGGAAAACTCAAAACTTGTGTTTTTGTACGTGGAAATGTATTTCCCTATATCTAGGAAACGAACCAAACAGCCCCTAATCACATTTTAAACCCCTAAGCAGATTAGTTCTATTATTTGGTTTGTGTAGGGGTCACTAAACAGCTCGAAGATTGTGTGTGAAGAAGAAATCACAAAACTCTACAGCTATTATGCAACAATATAAGGCTTTGTTTGGCAAACTCCTCAAAACTGGATGGACAAATCAATGTCCAATTTTTGAGTAATCTGTAGGAGTGGGCACATGCCGAGTCGACATGTGGGTTTAACCGACGCAGCCCGTCATGGGTCAAGACTCAAGGAATACCCAATGTCATCGAGTCGTGGGTGGGGCTAGGTTTTGTGCTAAATTCGAGATCAGAGGGGTTGACCCGGCCCATCTTTGGCTTGGCCCAGCCCAGCCCGGATTATTTTGTTTTATATTTATTTTTTTGCAGATTTTACTCTCAATAACAAAATCTTTTCTTCACTTATAACTTGAAGGAATTCACCCAATTAAACATTAATGAATAACAATTATTTTTCTTTTTTTCTCTCTTGTAAAGTTGTAATTAATATCTAAAGGAAAGATTCGTTTCTCATGGATGTAGGACTTCCTCTAATGTCTGAACGACATACATATTGTGTGTTTATGAAGTTTTTTGTGTGAAGATCATTTTTATGATATATATATATATATATATATATATATATATATATATTGTAGACTGTCTAAAAAAATCACAATGGATAGCTGATCCCTGTCAAGCTTTGA
>BQKN01059688.1:2906-21735 GCA_022839385.1 Asparagus kiusianus
GAGAAAAGTTGATTGGATCATCTTCTAATATTCCATTACTTTCCTCATGTTCTTGGAGAAATACAATATAATCATCCGAAATAGTATTTTTCCTTTCTCTCGTGGATCTTCTTAATGGCACTGGTTCTTGAGGTTGTTAAGTTTGTTCTTCTGGAACAGTGAGTTGTTCAACATTGTCATCTTGAGGTTCCAGATTTACTTCTTGAGCAACAACAGGTATAGGAACCTGAATATTATCGAAAGTAACTGTATGAATTGGATCTGAAGCTAATTCCTCCTCAAAACTAATGTCTCTAACCTTATTTCTCCCCCCAAACTCAACATCCTCAAAGAATGTTGCTGATCCCGTCTCAAAAATATTTTTTAGTATGGGATGATAAAACTTATAGCCCCTAGAGCGTTCAGAGTATCCAATAAAGTAGCTGCTAACTGTTTTGGAGTCCAATTTTTTTTATTTGGCTTATAAGGCCTTGCCTCAGCTGGACATCCCCAAATATGTAAGTGCTTTAAACTGGGTTTTCGACCAGTCCAAAGCTCATAAGGTGTTTTAGCAACTGTTTTACTTGGTACTCTGTTCAGAATGTAAGCTGCTGTCTTAAGTGCTTCTCCCTAGAGAGACTCTGGTAAAGAAAAATGAGAGATCATACTTCTTATCATATCCTTAAGAGTCCTGTTTCGTCTTTCAGTTACACCATTCATGCTAGGTGAACCCGGCATGGTGTACTGTGGGATAATACCGCATTCCTCTAGATATCTAACAAATGGTCCTGGACGTTGTTCATCTGAACCATCATATCTACTGTAGTACTCACCACCACGATCAGATCTAACGGTTTTAATTCTTCTGTTGAGTTGATTCTCAACATCAGCTTTATAGGCTTTGAACATGTTCAGAGACTCAGATTTTTCATGAATGAGATATAGGTACCCATAACGTGAGTAATCGTCTATGAATGATATAAAATATTATTGACCATTTCAGGATTCCGTAGGGAATGGCCCACAAATATCCGTATGTATCAATTCTAAAACTTCCGAAGATCTGTTGGCACCTAATCTCTTAACTTTGGTCTGTTTTTTCTTGATACATTCAACACATACGTTGAAGTCCGAAAAATCAAGTGAATCCAAAATGCCATCAGACACAAGACGCTCAACTTTACCTTTTGAGATATGACCTAAGCATTTATGTCATAATGTCGCCGAATTTTCCTTATTTAATTTACGCTTAGTACCACGTGATTTCACATGCAAGGATTCATTATAGGAAGCAATTGTATCGAGTAAATATAGATTGTCATAAGTACTCAAGTAACGGTTCCCACAACATTTGAATTAAACTGAATTGACTGTTTCCAAATGAACAAGAATAACCTGATTTGTCCAATACAAAAACAGAAATTAAATTCCGTCTAAAAGACGGTACTACAAAAGTATCTTTCAAATCCAAATAAGAATCAATTCCTAACAACAACCTAAAGTGCCCAATTGCTTCACATCTACCGATTGTCCGTCACCCACAAAGATGTGTTTTTCAACATCACTTGGCTTTCGGTAGCTCAGGCAATCCTGCGTAGAAACACTTATGTGAGTAGTAGCACCAGAGTCTAACCACCAAGTGTTTCTAAGTACTAAAGCTAAATTAACCTCAGAACAGACCAAAATAAGGAACGTACCCTTATTAGCACGTCAGGCGTGATATTTGGTACAATCCTTCTTTACGTGTTCAGGTTTGTTACAGAAGAAACAACCCTGATTATCCTTATGTTGTTTCTTCTGAACTGGACCCTTAGCAGCTTTATTATCATTCTTCCTTTTCTTGCCCTTATCCTTAGAGGTATAGGCCAAATGAGTACTTTCTGTCTTATCTTGCTTCAACCTGTCTTCTTCTTGCACACAGTATGAAATGAGCTCATTTAGAGTCCATTTCTTCTTTTGGCAGTTATAACTGACCTTAAACTGATTAAATTATGCAGAAAGAGACAACAGAATCAGATGTACCAATAACTCATCACAAAGATCGAGTTTAAGTGCCTTAAGCTTTGAAGTAATATGAGACATTTTCATAATGTACTCCCTGATATTTTATTTGCCCTTATACTTCATTAAAATAAAGCAAGCTAAAAGCGTGCTTGTTTCTACCTTATCGTTTTTCGCAAAACGCTTCTTAATTTCGGCAAGAAAATCTTTAGTCTTAGTAATCCCTTCGGATTCTATGCTCTTGAAGGCTTCCGGAACGCCGCGCTTAATGATCATAAGACTCATGCGATTTGAACGCTCTCACTTTTCATACTCCTTCTTTGCATCAGGAGTGCTATCCGCATTGAGAGGTTGTGGTTGTTCAGTTCTTAATGCATAGTCAAATTCCATGCAGCCAAGAACAATTAGTATGTTCTCTTTTCAAATCTTGAAGTTTGTCCCATTTAGCATGGGAATTGAGTTGATATTAACAGAAATTATTACAGCAGATGTATTAGCTGAAATAAAACAAAAGATGCTCACATTAATAACCATAATTAGTAATCAATAAATTCAAATAATGACAAATCCCATCCAAGATATCTGGCACAACATTAATATCAAGTCTTTGGACAGTAATATTAACTTGTAAGTGATACCTTGTTGCAATGATCAAACATTGACAATAACTCATGTCAAATAATGAAACTATTTTTGGATCGATTTATTATTCACATGTAAACCTTATAATTGTCACACGCTTATCATCGCAGATGTGTATACAGTCTAAATAAATATTAACCTTCCTTTGGGTCGATTAAATATTTACACGAAAGCATACACATAACTATCTCACATTCCTCATGATCAATCTACACAAGAGAGGTTGCTTTGGCAACTTCTTGTTTCAATTAATCAATTGTAGTAAGAGACAACCTTAATACCTTAGTGTCATAATATTTGAATTAAATAATTGATTAACTACCAAAATTAGATTTAAATTAAAATGTTCTTAATTTAAATCAATTGAATTTCCAAAAGCTTAATTGGGGTCTCTAGCTTAATTAGGGCCCATAACTTAATAAATTAAGTATACCAAAGTGGACTCTTGAAAAGCCGAGGCTTAACCATAGTGAACACGAAGTTTGCTTGACTTCGAACGCGAGGTTCGACTATTTTGAGTACAAGACTCACCTAAGAACGAACGCGATGTTCGTTTGAAAAATGAACGTGAAGTTCAACTTGAGAACGAATGCGAGGTTCATTTAAAAAAATGAACGCGAGGTTCAACTTGAGAACGAACGCGAGGTTCGTTTAAAAAATGAACGCGAGGTTCGATTTAAATTGAGCGCGAGGCTCACCTGAGAACTGAGCACGAGGCTCAACTTGTATTGAGCGCGAGGCTCACCTGAATTGAGCGCGAGGCTCAACTTGTATTGAGCGCGAGGCTCACCTGAATTGAGCCTGAATTGAGCGCGAGGCTCACCTGAGAACGAACGCGAGGTTCGTTTGATTTGAGCGCGATACTCACCTGTGAACGAACGCGAAGTTCGTTAAAATTGAGCGCGAGGCTCAACCTGAGAACGAACGTGAAGTTCGTTTGAGGTAACCATCTCCTTAATTTTCGCCACGAACCCTTAGGGTTTCAAACCGAAACCGCCGCCGCCATTGCTCCGGCATCAAAGAGGTTGAAACCCTAGGATTTTCTGACGCCGCCGCCGCCGTCGGAGTCGAGGGCGAGGCCGCCAGCGAAACTTCGCCGGCGAGGAGCATGGGACAGAAGATCAAACCCAAAAAATCCAAAGATTCATCGATTTTATTTTCAAATCTAGATCCAGAATCGGAAAAAAGAGAAACAAAAGATGATTTCTTGATCCAGATCCCAAAAAAATCGAAGAAAAAACCAAAAAAAATCCAAAACTTTATTGTTCACAGGCCATTTTTTAGTTACTGTTCATCCGAAAAATATGTTACTGTTCATCCGAAAAATTTTCAACAACCGTTACTGTTCATCCGTAAACAAAACTGAATCCGAAAACCAATTAAGATCAAAAAACCCTAATTTTAATCTTAATCTCTTAGAACAAATCAAGGTGGCTCTGATACCACTTGTTAGATCTAATAAAAACTTGAGATCTAAATCATAAAGCCATGATTAATTCGAAGAGATTAACAAGAATCAAAAGGAGCGGAAGCTTATACCTGAATCCATATATTAAACTTGAAATGGGTTTTGGATCTTCTAACCTTAGGGTTTCTCTAGCCAAATTTCTCTCTAGATGGGGGTGAAGAGAATTAGAGAATTTAACCCTAGATTAGAGACCATAACCCCTTATTTATAGATGTTGTACATTTGCAATTTGGTCCATTATCAAATCACAATTACAACCTGATATCTGCACATATAACCCCATGACTAATTTAAATACCTATTAACCCAAATTAATTGATTACTTTAGTGGGTTATCCTGAAAGATAGCAATACACATTGATTAATCATATGTGCCCACAAATAGATTTATTAGATTAAATCCAACATTATACGCCAAAAAATATAAGCTAGGGTAACCCAACTTATTTTTCAGTAGGTTGTAAGCCACATAGTTTGACCAAATAAAAGATCACTGTACCCCTCAATATTTAAGAAAATCCAAAAGCTCTCTATTCTCTATCTCTAATCCTTTTTGGTCATTTTGACTGAAAGATAGATCATATGCAAGTCATTTGCCAAACACTACTACTATTAGAAATGGATTATAATCGATTAAATTTACCAAACACTTTGTATTATATCCACTTGAATTGAATTATAAGCCATTTATGGATTATAAGCTAAGTGGATTATAATCCAAAGTTAACAAACATGGACTGATACAATTTTTATCGAAATGGGACCAAGACCAACATGGCCTCACTTTGAAAAGTTGCCAAATACAGGCTCGTTGGAGCTCAGGTTTGTAGAAATGGTTGAGCCTGGTTCAGGCAGGCTTAAGCTTGTTTACTTGATGGGTCAAAGTTTGGTGCCTGCAGTCAGCCTCTAGCGTAATAATAACTGAACCTATAAAGTTTAGCTAGCGTATTCCAGGGAATGTATAATTTTATTACTAAGAAGTCTGATGGGCTAACAAGTAACAAGTCAATCCGGCCCCGTTTGGTAAAAGGGTTAAGGAAAAGGAGTTAAAAAGAATGATTAATATACTTAGCACATTCGAAATCTGAATGACTAAAATTATTAACCCGTTAAATAAGTTTTATTTTAGCCATTATGATCAGTTTTATTGTTTGGGAATAACAATGGTTTTGACTATTTTCTTTATAGTTAGAAGGGTTAACTCTTAATCCTTCTAAATAGGAGTATTAGTAAACCCCTCATTTTGAGGGGTTAACTCATTTTAATCCCTCTAGAGGGGTTAGCTTAAACCTTCTATATTTTTTATGTTTGGCAAATTATGGAGAGTTATCTTACTTTAACCATTGTATAGATTTTTTATGTTTGGTGGGTTAAGAAGGGGCTAAGTCTCCTTAACCCTTTGCCAAACGGTACCTCCAGGTCTTAGTCCAATAGGTACCGTTTGGCAAAGGGTTAACTGAGGGTTAAGGAGACTTAACCCCTTCTTAACCTGCCAAACACAACAAATCTATATAAGGGTTAAAGTGGGTTAACCCTCCATAATTTGCCAAACATAAAAAATATAGAAGGGTTAAGTTAACCCCTCTAGAGGGGTTAAAATGAGTTAACCCCTCAAAATGAGGGGTTTACTAATACTCCTATTTAGATGGAATAAGAGTTAACCCTTCTAATTATAAAGAAAATAGTCAAAATCATTGTTATTCCCAAACACTAAAACTGATCATAAGGGCTAAAATAAAACTTATTTAACGGGTTAATAATTTAGTCATTTGGATTATCAAACGGGCTAAGTACATTAATCCTTCTCTTTAATCCCTCTTCATTAACCCTTTGCCAAACGGGGCCATAAGGTATAAGAAACAAAACCCAAATTCAAATAGAGGAGATTGCAAACTTCTTGACTTTTGTAATGGGGATGATTCATGTAATGTGAAAATTGAGGTTAAATCGTCAAGTATATTGGACAGTATTTGCAAAGACCTCCTTGTTACATTTGTTATTAACTCACCTCAATTTCTTCTAATTAAATTCACTTTGTCTTGGTGAAATAAGTTCACTTTCATATTGAATCTGAATTGTTTCTTCTTCTTCTGGATAACATGATTTGTTAAAAAAAATAAAAGTCTTATACTGATTAAATTTGCAGGTTCTGAGTGAATTCACACATGGAAAACAGGACGTAGTAAGCAAGTCTGAGTTCAAAGAGGTGCTCTCTGACATTTTGTTAGGAATGGCAGCTGGGCTTAGAAGGGATCCAATAGTAATTTTAAGGATGGATGGGCAAGATTTAAGAGAATTTGTCGAGAGTCCAAAGTTTGAACCGACAGCAGTTTCCATATTTTCCACAATAGAGCCAGGTAATGCCTCTTTAGGCAAGTGCATGTTACTGGCTCTGGAACAACTCAAAGTCGAACAGGGAATGCCCCCATCTTCGGATACTTGGGTAATTCAGAAACATTGAATGAAACTAGATATTAGGATTATAACTAGATACTATCATTATTGACGATAATATTGCGTTTCTGACTATGTATCTTGGTTAATGGTCATAGGTTTCGAGCAATATTATTGAGCCTGTTCTTCAATCATTTTCTAGTGATCAACTGGAAAAACCTGTTTCTGATGAGGTATTTTTAGAAGAATTCAAGAAGTTGTTATTAGGAATTGCTCAGAGGCTCCAAGAACATCCTGTTATTGTTGCACACAGCGAAAACACCTTCAATGGCAGTGGTATCAGACGATTGTTGTCTAACAAATTTGAAGTGGATAAGGTAAGAACTTATTTCCATTTTTTTCCGAAGACACAATTTTGAGTGATGGTTATTACAAAATTTTGCTATGTACATGAATACGTAAGTTCCCTTAAGATCCGTATGCAGTGAGTTTCTCTTTTCTTCTTTTTTTGAGAGCCAAAACTATGCTTTATTCTTAATAACATGTCAAGAACAACAGGTGATCAGATGGAAATGAGGTGCATATTTTTGCACTTTAAGCGTAACAGCTATTTCAGGTGGACATGTTAGCACATTTATTTTTATTTATGCAGACCTCCCTTTGACACATTTACTGAGTGTCAAAGGCATCTGCTGAGTTTAGAAGTATTTAACATTGAAAAATTTTCGAAAATTTTTGTCCAGTGACAGAAATATATTTATCTGATGCATGCAACTAACAAGTAAAGAGTTAACAAATTTGAATTATGTTTCAATGAAAAGCTTCAACCGATTATCCTGTGGGATATAAAGAATCTTTTATACCTAGGAGATAGCATTGCGAGAAGATGGTTGTATTTTGTTGTAGTTATAGTCTCTGCAATGTGTCTAGAGTTCAATGGTCTAAAAAGACCTACTATTTAAAGCGCTCTTCTAACCTTGAATCCTTGATTGTATACACTTAAGTAGATAATTATTTGTCATTATCTCAATGATGAACTAATGTTTCTACATTGCTCTGATTTTAATTTTATGTTAACATTTAATTCTTCCTATCATGTGAAGGAAATGTGAAGGAAAGGCCAACAAGTAATTTAACTTAGATATAACATGAAAATCCTTCAATGCTTGCAACTTGATACAATATATAGTGCTTATTTCTTTTGCTACTGTCTCCAATCATTAATATGCAATTTACATGGTACTTGCAGTTGTTGGATGCAACATGGAAGGATCTACCGAAGGATCGCCATCATAAATCATCAAAGGAGTACCTCCGAATTGCTCTTGATAGCATTGCTGCAGCAGCAGGTTTGCCTCCTTATGGTGCAGTCAACGAGGTAGCCTACTTGAGATAACCTTTGAGCTCTAATCATTAATAGTATTTATGATTTTAATCAAATTTTTGATACATACATCTAATTATTGATTTTTCAAATTACCTTACATGTGATATTTTCTTTTTGAGAGATAATAGTACACTATTAGTCATGTTCTCCGTAATTCGGATTCAGCGTCTTCTAATATTGTTTACTTAATTCCTTTATCACCCCAGAACCTCCTATTTAGCACTTTGCTGAGACAAGTTTGCACATTAACTGATCTGGGGATTTACAAAGTATGCCTTAATCATAGGTATCTGTTTATTTTATAAGGTTCCATTCTGTATCTTACAAGAAAATAAACAAAATTAGGTGCATTTGGTTAATAAGAATTTCCCCTCCAAAGAGCCGGACAGACAAAATTGTCTAAAATTTGATCTATTTGCTCAAATAAGTAAGTTGGAAAGGAGGTTACGTTTAAGATTATTTATGCCCCTGAAAAATGGATCCTTGAGTCTTTTTCTAAGAAAAAGCTAGAATATGGAGACATTTTCGTTGAAAAGAGGATATAAAACGATATGGCAGCAGTCAAGGGTAAACATAAGGAACGTTGTCGCATATCCCTTCAAATTTTCACCTTCTCCACACGATTTATGGAAGTTGATAGGAATAGGATGGAGGGAGAGAGAATAAATTTTTCTCTCTCTTCTTACCATTTGATCTTTAAATGTTAACTCGGCTGTGAGCTTTCCATGACAACCATCCGTGAGAAAGAGTAGCATATAAAAAAGCCGATCGACTGTGATCACCTCAAAATTTCATTTTCTTAACCTTTTATCATTTCAAACAAGATTTGTAAATAGAAATTAATGAGAAAATCTTTTCAGAAGGAAATATATACTTTTTATTCTAACATTTTTTGCTTTCCAAAGCTTTCTTCAATTTGCATATTACAAACTGACACATTTGCTATGCGATCCAATAGATCGATGCCATTGTGAACGAGGCTATTAGAATGGTGAACGCAGACGACGGGAAAAGCATGAACGAAGAAGAGTTTAAGAAGCTAATTGCTGAGATACTTGGATGCATCATGCTACAACTGGAGGGCCGACCAATCTTTGTTTCTTCTAACTCAGTGGTCAATGAGCCATTAGCTTCTTCATCCTCAATCCTGTGTCCTGCACCTGACAGTACTGATTTGCCCTTAAAGGAGTGATCATACATACTAACTTATGTGAGAGGGGCATGCTTCTTAACATTATCATGTATCATAGTGTGATAATAAGTTGACCTTTCATGCATGTTGTTTTTTGAGGCTTGATAAGTGGCCTTCTCCACGAATGGTTTCTTCTAAGTGGGAATAAAAGATCGTTCATCTCTTACTATGTATCCACATTAAGCTTGTATACGCTGATCAATGTAAATGTTAAACGTACGACTTTTATTATGTGTTCTGTTATTTGAGATGAAGGATTTTGGTTTTCTGGATTATTTTTTCGGAATCGAGGTTGCCTGTATATCGCAAACACTTTCGAGCGGACTTTTTCTCAGTGATTATCTTGATTTCACTTCGGTATGTGCTCTCATGGAGCTGAATTCCAACATTAACATGGTGTCTGATCTTTGTCCGCAGCCTATTCAGGACAGAAAACTCAGTGCTGCATGTATTGCTACTAGTCAAGATTATGTCACGCAATACGTATATAGAGCCAGTCTTGTTAATATTCACGCGGTTCCTGTACGAGTACTTTTATTCACGTAGCATTATCTACTTTTATTCTCGTAGCACTATCTACGGCTGTCTTGTTAGGACGAAGTCCGTACAATAGCTTTTGTTTGAGAAATAACAAAATCTCATTTAATACTGACATTTGTTTGAGATGATACGGTATATGAGAAAACAGGTGTACGAAGATTATGAGGCAAAGGTTAACAATGCGAAAATGATGCAAAAATTAGCATTTATGTTAATTTTGATCAGTCTTAGAACTATTGATGGTCGACAATGAGCCATCGATGGTCAAGACTCATCAATCTATAGTGAAGACTCAAAGAGATTCCAGAAAGTTGATTATGAACTCTTGATATGCTACATTGAACCATCGATGGTCCCTTAAACCATCGATGGCTTACATTGCACAATTGCAGAGTTTTAGAAACTCAAAATCAGATTATTGATAATCTATAGTCAATCATCGATGGTGCTTAGGCAAAAATCAATGGGCCGGATTGCTCATTGATGGCAACGATGCATGTCGATGTGGAGAACTCAGAAAAACCAGTTTTTCTGTCATAAGTCGACTCATGCACATGCATAAATCGACTTATGGTAACTCGACTTATGACTGTGTATGAATCGATTCACGATCTGTTCTCCAATTGTTGTTTTGGTCTCTGTCAAGTCGACTTATAGCGACTGTTAAGTCAACTTATGGTAAGTCGACTTGTTCCCACTGTTAAGTCGACTTACGGATATGTTTCAGGCCTGTTTTGGTTTCCTGTTTGGTTTGGATTTCTATTTTGATATAAATAGAAACACGATTTTCTAGGGTTTTTTATCAGAGATTTGTAAGTATTCTGAGCACTTTGAGACGGAGAACTTATGGGTAAGCTGAGAGATTTGGTTTAGAGTTTGTGTGAGTGGTTTTGTGAGATTGTAACTCTTTGTACTCTTCTTGATTTAGTGGAATCTCCGCATCCTCTCCCCGCAGACATAGGCAAATTTCCGAATCACGTATATCTCTGTGTTTGGTTTAATTTGTCGTATTTGGATTGAATTATGCTCATGTATAGTTGGTTCTCTTCTCCCGTGATCACAGATTCGTTCGGTGTGCGAGCACGCTTCCGCATAGGCGCGCAACAATTGGCATCAGAGCTCAGATTTCAAATCTAAGGATTTGGTATTACGTGGAGGAATATTTCTCGTGGAAGTTTGATTTTCGGAGTTCTAGGCTTCGGTGGAGATAGTGTTTGGAGTTACTGTTGAAGATTTTGCTTTCCTCGTGTGATTAGGAGATCTATTTGGAATCCATTATAGGGTTCAGTTGGGTAACTTCTAAATTCTATCAAGTTTGAATCTTTCTTTACAATTTAGAGTTTGTGATTATGGATGAAGAAGTTGGTAAAAGCTGTAAGATGACGGGTACAGTTCAAGTTGGTTTTCAGAACACTAAAATTAGTATGGTGAAGTATGACGGCAAGATCAATTTTGGTTTGTGGATGAACGATGTTCAGTATGCGCTCAATGCTCAGAATTCAGAGGAGACCATCATGGTCCATGAGAGGCCACCAAAATATAAAGAGGCAATATGAAAAAAGATGAATAGGAACGCTTGTGGGGGTGATCAGGTCTTATTTGGAAAAGGAGCTAAAATATGATATGATTGGAGTGACGTCTACAATGAAGATGTGGGAAATTCTCAACAACAAGTACCTTACGAAGAGTGTTGAGAACAGATTGTACTTGCTGCGTATGTTATTCAGATTTCAGATGACTATGGGCACCTCACTAGTAGTTCATGTGAACAACTACACTAAGTTATTGTCGGACTTGGCGAATGTGAATGAGAAGATATCGGATGAGTACAAGACTATTATTTTGTTGAGCTCCTTACCGGATGAGGAGTATGATACCTTTACGCTTATTTTGTTGAACGAGAGATCTTCTATCACTTATAGTGAAGTAACTAACACTTTGACGAATTATGATTTGAGGAGGAAGGACAAGGAGAATTCCCATGCTAGTACTTCAGGAGAGGGCTTGTCTACGGGGGAAGAAGCCCATATCCGAGAGGGAAATAGAGGCATGTCAAAGTCAAGAGGCCACCACCAGCTAGGAAAGAACTAATGTGCATTTTTTAAGGAGCAGAGACATTGAAAGAGAGACTGTCCAAAGATCAAGGATAAGGAGAATAACAAGTAGAAGGGCCCGAAGGCCAATGAGGTGAATGTTACGAAAGATGATGATTTTGATGATTCGAGCTTTTCTCTACTGATTACTCCGAAGGTGAACCACTTGGATGCATCAGATTGGATGCTTGATTATGGCGTTACTTATCATGTGACTTCTAGGTGAGATTAGTTTTCATCATTTGAGAGACTCGATGGGGGTGTTGTTATCATGGGAAATAATCAACCCTGTGGTATTTGTAGGATATGTACCGTGAGGATTCGGATGCACGATGGAGTAGTTCGTGAATTGAAGGAGGTGAGATTTGTTCCTCAGTTAAAGAAGAATCTTATCTTAGTTGGAGCTTTGGAGACGAAGGGATTTAGGGTGACATTTGAGGATGCAATAGTAAAGGTTACTAAGGGATCTTTGATGGTGATGAAGGGAGTTCGTAGTCAGAACTTATATTATCTGAAGGGGAGTACCGAGATTGGCCAGGTTGCTTTAGCTATTTCAAAGACGGATATTAGCAGACTTTAGCACTACAGGTTGGAGCACACAGGAGAAAAGTCACTGTAGGCTTTGTGAAAGCAGGGGGTATTGAAGAGAGCCAAGAGTGGAAAAGTTGAGTTCTATGAGCACTATGTACTTGGCAAGAAGACGAAGGTAAAGTTCGGGACACTCATTCACAAGACGATGGGCATCCTGGATTACATACACATAGATGTTTAGGGTCCCACCAAGACTGCATCACTTTGTGGTCGATATTGGTTCATCAAGTTCGTTGATGACTATTCTAGGTATTGTTGTGTGTACACCATGACGAAGAAGAGTGACGTCCTAGATATATTTATGGAGTAGAAGAAGAGGTTTGAACTGCAGACTGGGAGAAAGATCAAGACGTTACGATCCGACAAGAGTGGTGAGTACACATCAAACCCCTTTCAGTAACTATGTCGAGACGAGGGCATAGAGAGACACTTCATAGTTAGTCATACATCGCAGCAGAATAGGGTGGCAGAGAGGTTAAATCGGTCTTTGCTGGAGAAGATCCAATGTTGATTGGCGCATAGTAGTTTGGAAAAGATCTTTTGGGCTAAGACACTTTCATATACGAGTCACCTCATTAACATGCTACCTTTATCTGCGATTGAGGAGAAGACCCCTATGGAGATGTGGTCAGGAGAGCCAGCACACGATTATGACCAGCTCAAGGTATTTGGGTGCCCTACATACTATCATGTGAAGACTAATAAGTTGGAACCTAGAGCTAGAAAGGCCATATTTATAGAATTCAAGCGTGATGTTAAGGAATACAAGCTATGAGATCCAGTTGATAGGAAGATTATACTAAGTAGGGACGTCACATTTGATGAGGTTTCTATCTTAAAGTTTTCCAGCTCTCATCAGGTGGAGAGCGACCCGACAGAAGAGATATCGCATGTGGTGGAGATCGATGCAGCTTCACAGTATCCAGATGGTGTAGTATCCATTAGAGTACCGACTGAGGTGGCGCTAAGCGAGCACGATGGTGACACAGAGGATACAGGTACTGATGTGTAGGATTAGGGACCGACGGCTCAGATTCAGGATTCTATTATGGTTCAGAGACAGAGGAAAGACATACAGATGCCAGCACGACATACCGACACAGTAGTTGCATATGCACTTTCGGTGGAGAGTATCGATAAGTTGATGCCTATTACATTCAGAGAGGCCGAGCAGAGTTTGGAGGCTAATTCGTGACAGGTGGCTATGCAGGAGGAGATGAAGTCTCTTCGCAAGAACGATACGTGGGAGCTTGTTGAGCTTTCAAAGGGACGGAAGGCAATTGGTTGCAAGTGTGTATACATAAAGAAGGAGGGCGTTGAGGGAACTCCAGTGAGGTTCAAGGCTAGGTTGGTTGCGAAGGGCTATGAACATGAGGAAGGTATTGATTATAATGAGGTTTTCTCTCCAGTAGTGAAGCACTCTTCAATTCGGATTTTGCTAGCTTTGGTGGCACAGTATGGATTGAAGTTAGATCAGTTGGATGTGAAGATGGTATTTCTTCATTGTGATCTTGATGAAAAAATATATATAACTCAGCCATTAGGATTCCGAGCTGTAGGGAAGAAAAACCTGGTTTGCAGGTTGAAGAAATCACTATACGATTTGAAGCAGTCTCCTCGATAGTAGTATAGGCGATTTGATAGTTTCATGATTGATCATTCGTACACTCGGAGTTAGTTTGATCCTTGCGTGTATTTTCGTAAGTTGAAGGAGGTGTGTATATCTATTTGTTACTTTATATCGATGACATGTTGGTTACCTCTATTTCTAGGTCTTCTATAGATGAGTTGAAGACATAACTTTCAAAGGAGTTTGAGTTGAAGGATTTGGGTAAGGTTAAACGCATTTTAGGAATGGAGATTGACATAGACAAAGAGAAGGACAGAATTTGTTTGACACAGGTGGCTTATTTGAAGAAGGTTCTATAGTGATTTCATGTTAGCATGGATACAAAGCCAATTAGTGTACCTTTGCGATCCTATTTGAAGCTTTTAGCTGACCTCTCACCGAAAATAGTTGAAGATCGAGAGTTAATGTCAAAGACTCTATATGCGAGCGTGGTTGGGAGCTTGATGTACGCGATGGTATGTATGAGGCTATATTTATTATAGGCGGTGAGCATGATTTTGAGATACATGCATGATCCAGGAGTGGGTCATTGGGACCCCATGAGATGGATTTTGAGGTATATTAGAGGTACGCTCAATGTTGGTTTGGTTTTTGAGCAGGACACTACAGGTGGATAGTTATGCATTGGCTATGTTGATTCGGATTATGTTAGGGATTTGGATAAACGTCGGTCTACTATGGGGTATATGTTCACTTTGACCCGTCCGCCGGTGTGTTGGAGATGCACCTTACAATCTATGGTGGCTTTGTCTACGACAGAAGCAGAGTATATGACGATTACGGAGGTTGTTAAGAAGGCTATTTAGCTTCGAGGACTTTTGAAGAAACTTGGTATATCGTAGCGGTCCGTCACTATTCATTACGATAGTATGAGTGCTATCTATTTGGTGAAGAATCAGTTTTTTTATGCGAGGACGAAGCACATTGATTTTTGTTATCACATCGTTCGAGATGTTCTTGAAGATGGCGATGTGGAGATTGTGAAGGTCCACACGAAGGATAATCCGACGGATATGCTCACTAAGATGGTTCCGAGCAACAAGTTTAATAATTGTCGAAGCTTATTGCACATTCGTGATTGTTGAGGCCGTTGACGGCCATTTGGATAAACTACGGGCAGCTTGATCCCTTGGGAGAGAGGGTACGTAGGCAACCATATTAGTGCAGCCGATTTTGGAGAGATGACACATTGATGCTTTTCGTTTGGTGTCGGTTTAGTTTTGAGAAAACTTTGCCGAGGTGGAGAATTGTGGAGAACTCAGAAAAACTAGTTTTTCTGTCATAAGTCGACTCATGCACATGCATAAGTCGACTTATGGTAAGTCAACTTATGACTGTGCATGAATCGGCTCACGATCTGTTCTCCAGTTGCTGTTTTGGTCTCTGTCAAGTTGACTTATAGCGACTGTCAAGTCAACTTATAGCGATTGTTAAGTCAACTTATGGTAAGTCAACTTGTTCCCATTGTTAAGTCAACTTACGGACAGGTTTCAGGCCTATTTTGGTTTCCTGTTTGGCTTGGGTTTCTGTTTGGATATAAATAGGAACACGATTTTCTAGTGTTTCTTATCAGAGATTTGTGAGTATTCTGAGCACTTTGAGACGGAAAACTTGGAGCAAGTTGAGAGATTTGGTTTAGGGTTTGTGTGAGTGGTTTTGTGAGATTGTAACACTTTGAACCCTTCTTGATTTAGTAGAATCTTCCCATCCTCTCCCCGTAGATATAGGGAAATTGCCGAACCATGTATATCTCTGTGTTTGGTTTGATTTGTCATATTTGGATTGAATTGTGCTCGTGTATAGTTGGTTCTTTTCTCTCGTGATCACATATTCGTTCAGTGTGCGAACACGTTTCCGCATAGGCGCGCAACAGTTGACAAATTTTAAGTGTTAATCACAACCATTCCGTGATCCCTTTCATCTCCAACTGCTACTACGATTTTAATGTCTTTTTCCCTATTTATAAGAGGCTATATAAGTTAGGAAGATATTATCTTTTGAAGAGGTTCTATGCTTTGAGAAAAGAAAAGCTTTTCGAGAGATTCAAAGTGAGAGTTTATTCTAGGGTTTGTGAAGAAGATTTGCTTTGTTATTGGAACCACGGAGCCTCGTCAAACTTTTTCTTGTTGCGTTCAACATCTTCGAATAGTTTCAATGAGGAGAGTTGTCATTGGATTCAACATCATTACTGTTTCTTCATCAAGCTTTGCTTCAATCTTTTGAAGAACGGTTTTGCCTAGAAAGAGGGCTATAAGATCTTTTAAATATGCACTTGAACTATTTTGGTAGTTTATATTTCATCTTATTTTTACGGCATACTTAAACCAATGATAATTGAGGGTTGAGACTAGTTAGGACTAGAGGTTACTCATCTATGAAGATTTAGGTTAAACGACTGATTTCGGGTACATTTCAGGGTGCGATCTTTGTTAGCCTATTGTATCAGGTCGTGATTCAGGTAAACTTCGGTTATAGTGAGGAAGCCCCTTCGTGAGAAGGAAGAGTGAGTGTATGATTGTTATCTAAACCTAGACCTGTCCATCCGGGCCGGGCAAAATCGGAGCCCGGACGCGGACCCGGGTACCCCGGACCGGGCCCGGGCCCGAACCCGAGCCTAACCGGGCCGGGCTCCGGGCCGGCCCGGTTTTTTAAATTTTTTTTCTTTTCTTTTTTTTTTTTGATAAAAAATGCTAAAATTAGTTTAAAATTATTATATTTTATATAATTATGTATTAGTATATACTTACAAATTATTATGTAACTATATATTATATATACATATATTATATGTAAATATATTTTATATATTTATAAGTTATAACTTGAGAGAGAGAGAGAGAATCGCATAAGTAGCCATTGCCCGTTGGGCCAATGGGGAAGAAGTAACTGTTGTAATATACTATACTTATATATACTTATATACTAAGAGAGAGAGTATACACATACACACACGCACACACACACACACATATTATACATATATAAGAGACAGTACACTTATATATACAAATATACTAAGAGAGAGAGTATATATATATACACACATATATTATACATATATAAGATAGTGTATACTTATATATACTTATATAAGAGAGAGTATATATATACATACATACATACATTATACATATATAAGAGAGAGTATTCTTATATATACTTATATAAGAGAAAGTATAATTATATATACTTATACATATATATACTTATATAAGAGAGAGTATACTTATATATACTTATATACATACTAAGAGAGAGTATATATATACACACATATTATACATATATAGAAATATATTATATATACATATATTATATATATACATATATTATACATATGTAAAAATATATTATATATACATATATTATACATATTATATATATTTATATGTACATATATTATACATATATAATACATATAAAAAATATAAAAAAATTTAAAAAAAAAATTTCGGGCCGGGCACTAAAGAGGCGGCCCGGCCCCGGCCTGGACTTGGCCCGGGTTTTCGGGCCGAGGCCGAGCCGGGCTCCGGACCGGGGCCAGGCCGGCGGGCTTTTTGGATACCCCTATCTGAACCATTATGAAAACCTCATGTATTCTTTAATTGATTTTATGGTTTGGATGTTCGCTTTTATTTTTTTCATATTTTCACTGCATATTATGTGTTTTAATGAAGAACTGTTGCAAACCTATTCATCCCCTAGCCTTGCATCTTAGATCCAATATGTACTTGTACGTTCTATCAAGCCTTCTTCTACTTGATGATGAAAGAATATGATGAACATGTTATTTATGCCAGAATATTCATGCATTGGTAACGAACAATATTTACGAGGATTTCGGAGATAATTATGCAAGATAGACAAAAGACGATTTGTTAATCAGTATGCTTGTTAAAAAGAACTCATTTACCAATTGTGAGATTGAAATAAAATCTCATTTGCTAGATTAAAGAAAAAAGAATCTTAAATCGGTATGCTTTTCTGAGACGCTCGACGTTATTATGATGATATGACGTGAAAGTGTAGATCTTGAATTATATATGAATGACTGCAAACACACATGTTTACAATTGATTAAGCATCAATACAATACAACCGTGCGTTTGAGATAAATTGCGGATCAAGAGAAGTTCACATGCCTACAGTTGATTCTCACATGGCATCCTTGTTCTCCTTAGCTCTCATCTTTTTTTCTCAGAGGCCCGCTTTGATGCACCTAGTTGACCCAAGTACAAGCGTACAACGAAACCAATTTAAGCTTTTCAATAATTAAATGAACATTTTATTTTCTATCCTTGCATCCTGCTTTTTGTTTAGGTGGAAACTCCACTTGTTTATCAATCCTACTATCTATCTTGTAGCTGTTGTTTATTTCCTACTTACTTTCTTTTCTTCTACAGATGGCTTGTCATGTTATCCTTCTCCGCTTCAATGTGTTAGGTCACTTTTGTACATTTTTAGTTTCAAGCAGCCAATTGTGTGTGTGTCACACATGTATAAGTCATCGGTCATAATAACGAGCGGGGGCGGAGCTAGGCAGCTCATTGAGGGTGGCACCACCCTCTAGCAAAATTTTTTAAAGGTATATAGTAACATTCTATAGCAACGAAGCCGCAAACCTAACTCTGATTGTTTTTAATGGGCCAAGTTAAATATAACCCAAATCTAAAATCCCCACTGAACATTGAAAAAATAAACAAGTGGATGTGGTCATGTGGGTCCACTCTCAAAATGTTGGAGACTAAGGGTCCGTTTGGTTGGGTGAAATGAAGGGGGAAAGTCACTGTAGAGCTGCCACTTTTGGCAGCTTTACAGCAAAATCGTCTCTTAAAAAGGTGATTTTGCTGTAAACTGTAGGTTGAAAAATTGCAACGAAAAGAATAAAAGAAAATTGATTTATATTTCTTTG
>BQKN01059688.1:31735-42582 GCA_022839385.1 Asparagus kiusianus
TATAAATTGTTATCATCAAAACACTATCATGGAGATATGATATTCAATAGTAATGTTAACGTGATAGGAGGATGTTGCGCTCGGAGCAACTTTGTAGACTTATCATCCTATTGATGTGGATTAATAAGTGGATTGTCAGAGGTGTAATGTTAACGTGACAGGAGGATGTTGCGCTCGGAGCAACTTTGTAGACTTATCATCCTATTGATGAGGATTGAAAAGTGGATTGTCAGAGGTGTAATGTTAACGTGACAAGATAATGTTGCGATTGAAGCAACTTTGGGGACTTATCGCTCTATTAGAGAGAGTCGATAAGTGGATTTTTGTCAGAGGTGTAGTGTTAACGTGACAAGAAGAATATTATGATCGGAGCAATTTTGAGGACTTATCGCTCTATTAGAGAGAGTCGATAAGTGGATTTTTGTCAGAGGTGTAGTGTTAACGTGACAAGAAGAATATTACGATCGGAGCAATTTTGAGGACTTATCGCTCTATTAGAGAGAGTCGATAAGTGGATTTTTGTCAAAGGTGTAGTGTTAACGTGACAAGAAGAATATTGCGATCGGAGCAATTTTAAGGACTTATCGCTCTATTGGAAAGAGTCGATAAGTGGATTTTTGTCAGAGGTGTAGTGTTAACGTGACAAGAAGAATATTGCGATCGGAGCAATTTTGAGGACTTATCGCTCTATTGGAGGGAGTCGATAAGTGGATTTTTGTCAGAGCTGTAGTGTTAACGTGACAAGAAAAATATTGATGTGATTTGAACCCATCTAGGGGACTTAGCGTCTCGCTGGGAAAACTTGCTAAGTGGTTTATCATCGCAGTAATGATTTACGATACTTGTGATTTGGACAAGATTTTGAGAATTTTATCACTTTGTTAAAGAGAGTTGATAAATTGGATATTTACTACTCTTTTGGAGGAGAGTTAGTAAATTAATCATGATTTGAATGATTTTGGGGACTTATCGCTCCCTTGATGAGAATCGATAAGTGGATTTTAACAGAGGAATTATCGTTACGATGATGTAAGCTAAATTCAAGCTCTGTGGGGATGACATTCGTTTGAGGTGTAATATTAACCTGACGAGGATTTAAACTCTGCTTAGGAACTACAGAGGTTTAACAATGCCATGTTAAAAGAGTTTATGAACTTAAGGAATAAGTATCATGTTTTGCCAATACAAAGGTGTGTCCTTTGTTTTAACCAATCACAACGCAGTGGTGACTTTTGCGTTTAAGGTTCGAAGCGCAGAGTTAAGAACTCTTATAACGCAGGTCTAAGCCTAGCGTTTGGGACTTAAACGCAGAAGTGAACTCTACGTTAAGATCTAACCGATCTTATCGATTAACGCAGAAGATTGCGTTTCAGAATCGGTTGGGATTCTTTCTTAGAGTCCCGAACCGATTTAACAGCTTGACAGCTGTTATAAATAGGCCTATAAGGTCACATCAAGAGTCATTCGGCTCTTTTTTGTTTTGCTTATTTCCCAGAACGAGAATCCTCGTTTACGTTTCGATCGATTCTCCGGCGAACTCTCTCTTCTCCGATTGACTGCACGCATGGCGCCCAGGAGGATGAGTTCGGGCACCAAGAAAATTGCCAAGGTGGCTTTGGAGGCATCGCCGGCCGAGAACGCCGGTGGCGTTGCTGCTTTCACAGACACTTCTTCATCGCCGCCGCCGCTGGATGGATCCCGTTGCTGTGGTAAGTGATGGCCATGGCAACTTGTCTCGACAAGTTTTCTGAAAACCCTAGATGGGTTCTTCTCAACGAGGAAGATGACTCGTTTCTGTCAAAACGTAGAGTTAGGAACTCCGTGTCAAAAATTGAAAAACCGTAGAGTTAAAATTCTGCGTTTAAGAAACGTAGAGTTGAGTCTCCACGTTAAATTTGCAAAAGAAACTGCAAAGTTAAAACTCTGCATTTTGAATTCTGTGTTAAAGATAACTAACGCAGAATTAAGAACACCGATTTTGAAATCTGTGTTCGGGAGAGATAACGCAGACTTTGAAGTCTGCGTTTAAGAGAGATAACGCAGACTTTGAAGTCTGTATTCAAGAGAAATAACACAGACTTTGAAGTCTGTGTTCAAACTTGAAAATACAGTTTTTAGAGGGTGCTCGATGTTCTCTCCATTAGCAATTCTTTTTGATTACTAATTTTAATTTCTTGTTTCGCAGTGCTTTTTCCCAATGTGCCGCTTCTGCCGGAGCAGCACTTCAGCTATACCGATGATCCTGAAGTAGGGAGAGCTTTTGGTCTTCGCAGGGAGATTCCTTTATGCACTTCCCCTAGCTTAGAGCGGACACACTTAATTAGATTCGCTGGATGTTCCACTCTTAGAGCTTTGATCACTGATGTGGATCTGGAAATTCCCGTGGGTCTGGATCAATTTGTTAAACCCTCGTTCTTGTTCGGGGACCATATCTTAGCTGATGGCCAAGTTGAGGATGTAGAGGATTCCCGTATGCTACGAAGACTCGATGACCGTTTATTTTTTCTTCCAAGTATGAAGAGGATGTACCTGCTTTCATACTTTCTGACTGTTGGTAGTCGTAGGGGCTTGGCCTTCAACCTCGTCAAAGAGAAGGGGAATATATCATTTGGATCGGGTCGGTCCTCCCGTGTTCAAATTGGCGGGCAACTCAAAGGTTTGAGACCCGGAAGATTTGAGAAGAAGGAACTTGGTCGGGAAGTGCCTCTTCCAGCGAACGTGTTCATACGTCAATTTATTGCTTCTCGCGGGGAATTCCCTGTGCAAGCGTTTCGTTCTCCAGGCTGGTTGTTTTCTGGAGAGGACGGCTGGTGGACACGTATGGTAGACTTCGTCCTTGAGGAGCTCGAGGGGCCTCTTGCTCAGTCCGGTCTAACAGTACCAATACAGGCCACGAGGCGTGGGATCACCCAGAACTATCCCTCTTTCTTTGCTATGTTGGAGAGATATAATCCGGACAGCTGCACCTTCTTCACACCAGTCGAGGAGATAGGATTTGCTCTGCACGAGATGCATACAATATCGGGACTATCCTTTGGGCAAATGCCCTACGAAGAATTTGTTCCAACCACCGAGGAACTATCAATTCTAAAGACTGCTCACCCAGAGATTTACGACACTTTTTGGGAGTTAATGTGTCATTTCCATATCTGCGCTCAGGTCGCCGGGACGCGTGGGGGTGGCCTTATGCATACTGCTTGGGCAGATTACTTATTTCAGAACTTGGGTCAGAAAGATTCGAAGGTGACCCGTCTCGCTGTTAATTCTGCTAGGAGCATTAAAGCCCGCATCAAGGCTCCTAATGCTATTTATAAGAATCAGTGTCTAGAAGATGGATTTGAAGCTGGCAGCGAGTTTGGGAGCTTTCATCACCAAGCCGCCATTCCAATTTCTGACATGGCACTCTTCGCTGGTTTCTTAATGCTCTGGTTGAAACGGTGCGTTGTGCCGTCGAGACCGGCAGAATCAATCTTGGTTGAGGTCGTCTACCTAGCCATTCTCTTGGCTCATGGGAGACCACTAAGTCTTCTCCCTGCGATGACGGGTTGCCTGCAGAGAGGTTTACGAGATTTGATCTCAGAACTCCTTGATGTCAAGGAGATGAATGTTGCCGGGAGAAAAGTTTGGAAGACTCCCCAACCCCACGTACCAATGCCCTATACTTATCTAGTGGCTTGGTTTGTGCTGCATTCTCCCTCGTTGATGACGGGGATCGTGCATGATAATGAAATTTCTATTCCTTTCATCCAGAGGCTTGAGTCGGCTATGTGGACAACCGTGTATATAGTCCGGGCCAGACAACTTTTGTCTCTGGAAAACAACTATGACCTTTTTTGCTGCCGCCCTTGTTTTGACGGGGCTGAAGAAGAAGGCCCGAAGTTTGGCGATGTGGTTTTCGAAAGGTCCTCGCTTTTAAACATGGGGACTTTCCAATGGTTTCTTGTCATCAGAGTGGGCTACCTGGTCCTTCGACTAGGTGAGAGATGCATAATTGAGCCCTATATTCCTTCACGCTTCGGTCGACAATTCGGGTATGACCAGCTTTATGCTGGTAACCCTAACCCGTGATTAGCTCATATTGGGAATTTATATGAAGGGGCTCGTGCTTGGTATTTCTTCCTCGCTCGAGGGACTCATGCATAATTTACTCTGCCCAGCTTGCCACCTAGTTGTTCTGCCGTAGTGGACTTCCGGGATTGGTTCGATGAAGTCTCTCGGATCCCAGAATACGATGTATACACATCTTGCATAAACGAGATTCGAGAGTTCTATAAGTCTAGAAGTGGTTTCGCTTGGACTCGACTACCGGGGATTGGGGATTATTTGTTGTGCGAGCGGAGGATGATTGGGGGTGAAGAAACCACAGAGAAACCACCGACTACTGGGTCTTCTGAGGAAAAGGTAATGGATGAAATCCCAGAGGAGGTACCCACTCTCGAGCCTCGCTCTTTGAGGTCATCTGGGAAGAAGGCTCTTACTGCTGATGAGGTTGCCGAGTATGATAAGAGAATACGCAAGCGAAAACCTACTGCAGCTAAGACTTCCAAAAAGTCCAAGTTGATGGGGGATGCTATAAAGTCTGCACATGCTGCGTCTCCTGAGAATAAAGAGGAGACCATACTCCCGGCTGCTCCTTCTGGTCCTGAAGTAATGGCAGCTGGGCAGGGATTGACCACCCCAGATCCAGCATCAAATATGCCCGAAGGGCCGTCTTCTGAAGCTATCGACCGTCCCATTCGCACTGATTATGCGAATTGTTTTACTTATCCAACTGCTCCACCCCCAAGCTCGGAAATTTTGAGGAAGCTTATCGAACAACTAGAGCATTGGATGCAAATAACCATTGATGTCGTCAGTCTCGGGGACGTGAGTTTCAAGGTCTTTGAACCCCATCTGCTGGAATGTGTCGCCAAGATTAGGAACCAGGGGGATGTATTATGGACCGAGAATTGTCGTGAGGGCATCATCATTCTAGAATACGAACTGGAATTCCTTTCCATGCTACAACGCGACGACATAGAACCAGAAGTGGATCGGGCTCTCTCTGAGGCTAGGGCCTTGAAAGCGCAGCAGCAAGAGGTTCTTCAGAAGAGTTTATCTGAAGCAGAACCTCGTATTGCTCACTTGCGTGAAGAACATCTCCGGACACAAGAGGATGCGGGTAATCTTGCTGTGGGTCTCCGGGATAAAGCAGCAGAACTAGCTCGTGCTGGTGTCGAGTTACCTCAGATAAATGCTCAGCTAGCCGACGGTATGGAGATTTTCAAAGGGTTACTTGGCTACTGTGATGGGCTCTTTAAAGGTTATTGCGATGAAATTGTCGCTGCTGATAAGATCAGGCGAGAGCTTGCAGCAGCATCACCAAATGATGAGGAACTCAAGAGTAAGGTGACAGAAGAAATCAAGAAGGCTCGAGAGGATAAGATATCAGCTTTAAAGTCTAAACTCAAGTCTTTTAAGCTGATGGGCCCCGACGCTTAGGGTTTGGATTTCTTTTTGCTAGGGAATAATTTTGTATCGTTTTCACTTCAATTGTCTTCACTTTTGTACTCAAATTAACAGTATTGAATGAAAACGATATCATTTTAGTCTCCATCCTCTCTTCTTGCTGAATTCTAATTCGAGATAACGAAGAATAATACGAATGACATAGGTGTAATGTTAACTTGGCATAGAACTAAAATTCTCTTCATTATTACTTAGAATAACTCCAGAAAACTTCAATCGTCAGAGGTGTAATGTTAACATGACGACATGCAAGATAAGAAAAATTACAATTTATTCCTGAAATGCATTATGAATTAGCAACCCCCAGCCCGACTCGGCTGGAATTTACAAGAACAAGAAGTGGGCTACATGATTTACGGAAAATATCTCTTAAGGAATTTCCCATTAATTAGCATCATGAGCCTGTCTCCTTTTTGATTGATAAGGCGATAAGCTCCACCCGAATAGACTTAATCTATTACGAACGGCCCTTCCCACTTAGGATTGAACATCCCTTTGGTTTTGTGTGTCATCAACATAGGTCGTCTGTTGGCCAAAACCAAGTCACCTTTCTCGAAAATCCGTTCCTTAACCTTTTTGTTGTAGGCTTTGGAAATACGGGCTTGATATAATTCGATCTGCTACTGAGCTTGACGTCGTTTATCATCTAAGACTTCAAGTTCCTGCAGACGTCGTTGAAGTTTCTCTTCTTCTGTTAGTCCAGTTGTAATCGTGACTCTCAGAGAAGGGATTTGAATCTCAAGTGGTAATACAGCTTCGCAACCATATACCAACGAGAATGGCGTAGCCTTCGTAGGGGTCCTCACCGTTGTGCGGCAGGCCCACAAGCATTCGCCGAGTCTTTCGCCCCAATCACGTCTACTCTTGGAAACAAACTTTTTGAGAAGTTTCACGATGGTCTTGTTAAAAGCTTCTGCAAGACCATTCGCTGGCGGATAATGTGCCGTAGATGCGACACTTTGGATTCTAAATTTATCACAAAATCTTTGAAATCCAAAGCTAACAAATTGTGTCCCGTTGTCGTGAACTATTCGTCTTGGGACTCCAAAACGGTAAATGACGTGATGTTTGATGAATTTAATCACGTTCGACGTTTTGACTTCCTTCAACGGGATTGCCTCTGCCCATTTGGAGAAATAATCGGTTACCGCTAAAATGAACCGGTGTCCTTTGGAGGTCGGAGGAGAAATTGGTCCTATGATATCCATACCCCACATTTCGAATGGCCAAGATGCGGACGTGGGGTGTAAGTTACTTGGTGCTTGGTGGATAAAGTCTCCATGAATCTGACACGCATGACAACGTTTAGCATAATCGACTGCATCAGAGAACATTTTTGGCCAGTAATAGCCAATTCGTCGGAGGCGGTCTCCCAATTTAACTCCGGGTTGATGAGCTCCGCACATTCCGTCATGGGCCTCTTTGAGGGCTTCTTTTGCTTCCTTTCAAGAGAGACATCGAAGCAAAACTCCATCATGAGATTTGCGATACAGGATTTGAGAAATTGCGTCGTAATAGAACCGGAGGGCCTTCCGTTTGATAGCGGCCGCTTCCTTAGGGTCATCGGGCAAAATTTCATATACAGCATAATCGATGTACGTGAATCGCCAATCTCTAGCTTCAAGCTCCATTGAGGTTGTGCAGACCTCTTCCGTTGATGTCTTGTCTGAGCTTTCTTCTATAAGAATTTTGGAGCAATACAGTTCACGTCCCGTGACTGGGATCATTGTTTCGACGCCTGGCGGTAATGCCAGTGAAGTTGCCAATGAAGCTAAAGCATCCGCGTAAGCGTTCTGAGCTCGTGGAATGTACTCAATAAAGAATCCTTCGAACTTCTTAGCTTGCTTCAGCACTGTGAAGTAGTACGGGATTAGATCTTCATGACGTACTTCGTATTCCCCTCGGACTTGATTTACGATTAGCTGGGAATCACTGTAGGCTTCGAGATGTCGAATATTAAGTTCTTCGGCGAATTGCATTCCTAGCAGCAGAGCATTGTACTCAGCTACATTGTTAGTGCAGGGTTCGATTAGGGAGAATCCTCTCGAAATCACGTGACCATTTGGGGAAACGAACACCACTCCTACCCCCGCGGTAATCGCTCCATGAGGATTTGCTCTGGAAGCACCGTCGAAGAATAATTTCCACACTTGCGTAGATTCTCTAGTGACACAAGCTTCGGCGACTTCATCGGGCAATTCTTCATACAACTTAGATGTCCCCGGTACCGGATGATCAGCTAAGAAGTCTGCTAATGCTTGACCCTTGACTGCCTTTTGGGGCATGAATTGCATGTCATATTGCGACAAGAGAATGGCCCATTTTGCGAGTCGACAATTTAGAGACGATGGTTTCGTCATCAGGACTCTTAAGGGATTCACCTTAGAGATGACATGAATTGTTTGTCCAACTAGGTATGTCGCATTTTTTGAATTGCGAATACCAAAGCGAGACATTCTTTTTCAACTGGGTTATATCGATGTTTGGCTCCCATCATGGTTCTGCTTAAGTAGTAGATGGTTTGCTCCTGCCCTTGATCGTTATTCTAGGCTAACAAAGCTCCGAGAGAATGTTCCATGGCTCTAACATATAACAGGAATGGCCTTCCTGATATTGGGGCCACGAGCACTGGCGGTTGAGTAAGATATCTCTTAATCTCTTCAAACGCCTTTTGACATTCTCCATCCCAAATGAAGGATATCCCTTTCTTCATGAGCTTAGAGAAAGGTTGGCAGCGCCCCGAAAGATTGGATATGAATCTCCGGATGTAAGCCAATCTGCCTTGCAACCCCCTGAGTTCTTTGAGATTCTTTGGCGGTGGCATGTCTTGGATAGAACGTACTTTTTTGGGATCGAGAGAAATTCCCTTGAATGTGACAATAAATCCTAGGAATTTTCCACTTGACACCCCAAGAAAAGATTTTGTCGGGTTCATCTTCAGCTGATGTGTTCGCATAATATCGAACATTGTCTTCAGGTCTGCAAGATGATCACCTTTATGTTGGTTTTTCACTGCTATATCGTCCACATAGCATTCTATCTTCTTACGCAGATGTTCATGAAAGATGGTGTTCATTGCCCGTTGATAAGTTGCACCTACATTTTTCAGGCCGAAGGGCATTACTGTGTAGCAATACACCCCCAGTGGTGTTCTGAAAGCAGTATGCTTTTCATCTTCTGGATGCATTTTGATCTGATTGTACCCGGAGAATCCGTCCATGAAAGACATTCTTTCATATCCGCAGGTATTATCGATCATAACATCCGTGATAGGGAGCGGGAATTCGTCCTTTGGACAAGCTGCGTTAAGGTCACGGAAGTCGATGCATATCCGGACCTTACCATTCTTTTTGGGAACTGGAACAATGTTGGCCACCCAGTCCGGGTGTTGTTCCTCTCTAACAAAACCCGAGTCTATAAGCTTTTTAACTTCAGACTCAATTGCTTCCATCATCTCTGGACGAAACCGGTGTTGTTGCTGTTTAACGGGTTTTGCATCCGGATCGATGTTGAGACGATGCGTGGCCACCTTTGGGTCTAGGCCAGGCATATCTTCATAATTCCAAGCGAAGACATCTATATATTCTCGGACGAGAGATATAAGATCTTCTTTCTCGGAAGGTGATAAACTTTCGCTTATGAAAATTGGTTTGGAGTCGGATTCATCTCCCATGTTGACCTCGATTACGTTATCTTCCGTGAGTGGTTCGCGTTGTTCGAAACGCATATCCCATAAGACGTTAAGACGTTTGATCCATGGGTCATTGGTTGATTCAGTTAACCCTTCATCACCCCCTGCATCTTCATCTGGGTGACTAGTTAAAACCATGTTTACTGTTAAGCTTTTAAAGAAAGGTCCGACACTAACGTCGGATTCCCAGGAAGATGTTCCGGATGAATGATCCTGCCGTAGATAATTACTGATCTCATTTTCTGAGACAGGAGGGGTTGTGACATAACCTAAGCCTCTTCCGGTATTTTGATAATAATCCGGGGGTTTTCCTTCGGGGGTTAGAGACATCCGGATCGGCGTTCGCCTACCTTTCCCGAAGTTTAAACCTTGTTTTTTATTAAAGTTATATCCCATTCGTCTCATTAAATGTATAGAATTAGGTTCATGGTAATGGAACTGGGGAATTCCGTCCTCTTCCTCTGAACTTCCTCGTTTGAGTTGTTCGGGTTTGACTTTACTAAAACAGATCGGCCTCTGCCCTTTCCTTTTGGATGGGACTTTGAAGATAGCCTTCTGTGCATCTTCTATTTCTTCATCTGAAATGAAGCATGGCTTAATTGGTAGTGTGAGAGATGCTTCTGCACACAATGTATGCCACGAGTTGGTACCTGCATTATGATTATTCTCTATTTGTTTATTTTTAGAGGACACATCAGACAAGTACGCCAAAATAAAATCTTCATTAATGCACCATTCACCCTCGCTCGGTACATTATTATTGCTCTCATCCTGACCTATTACATCTAGATTCAGTTCCCATGGACAATCTTCTTCAGGATCTGGTTCAATGTCGGCTTCATTGCCACTATCCACAACTTCTTTATCCTGGGATTCTAGGTAGAAAACTGAGTCTGTATGAAAGTTTTCCACCCCTCGAAAGGGATACTTTTCTACAATCAGGGTTTAAACTTCTCCTTCATCATTGGCATATTTCATGACATGATGCAGAGTAGATGAGACAATGCGGTTTGCATGTATCCAGGGCCTTCCCAATAATAGATTGTAGGAAGTATCCGCATCTATGATGTAGCACGTTACCTCGGACTTGAGGTCTCCAATCTGGCATCTAAGTTTGATCTTCCCTAGGGGCCGAGTGCTGTTTGCATTGAACCCAAAGATGGGGGTCTGGGTGGTGTTCAGCCGATGCATAGGAATCCCCAAGACCTGCATGACCCTGTAAAGCATGATGCTGAGCGCGGAGCCCGGGTCAACTTGGACACGGCTGATCTCTGATGACCCAATATACCCTGTATAGTATAGTGGTCTATCGTGCTTGTGCTTAACCTGCATGTCTTCTTGGGTAAATGATATGCATGGTAAGCTTCTTGCCGCTTGCAGACATTGCAGGCAAGGCTGATCTTCGGAGGATTCAGGGACTGGAGCAACTTGTGTGATGAAGCTCTCCGTATTCTTCAATGCTTCAATTAGAGCTTCTTTGGTGGTTTTGAACAACCTTAGGAGCTCATATAATGTAATTCTGGCCGGTATGTTGGCCAGCTGTGCCATGACATTGAATTGAAAAGGGGCGCTCGACTCTCCGGATTCCTGGTGAAGATTTTTATTGAATCGTATCTCCTTTTGTTTCCCCTTATCGGCCGGTTTCTTT
>BQKN01059688.1:42592-73521 GCA_022839385.1 Asparagus kiusianus
ATCGTTCTCAGTAATGGAGGGGCTAATCATGTTGGAAGACTTAGCCTTTCCTCCTTTCTTCTTGGATGAGGTGCTCGTCCATTGTTTGTCTTCTATCAGATCAGGATGAACCCACATGATTTCTCCTTTTAGAGTGGTGAGGGGTATCAATCCCTTGTCTTTCTGACTGTGCAAGTCAGTATTCTTCAGGTGCATTTCTCCTTTGTAGATGGGGACAACGCCATCCGCGGTCGCCACTGGAGGAAAGTCGCCAAACTGGACTGCTATCATATTGGTAGATACTGTCTTTTGCTCAGGCTTCAGAGTGAGCACCTTAGCGTCCACCAAACTTTGGAGGATGTCCTTAAAGACGTAGCACCTTCTGGTAGGATACCCTAGGAATCTGTGATAGCGACAGTAATTAGGGTCATCTACTTTCCCTGCCTCATCCGGTTTTCAGATTTCGGAAAGCTGTAGTTTGTTGTTCTTCCGCAGCAGCTGGAACAAGGTGTCAACATGCTCCTCCTTGAAGGAATATTGTTTGGGCGCTTTTTGTTGATTTGGCGCCTTGCCTTGTTTCGTGGGAGGTGGTACTCGCGTGTAGTCAGCTGCCAAAGTTTCTTTTTCCTTAGACCGCTGGGCATTGTGTTGGTTGCATTGTTGCTGCGGCTTGGGTTGTGGCTCTTCTTCAGCTTTAACTCGCGCCACTATCTCTTCAGCTTGTTCTCCTTGGGACACCAGTTGTCTCCAGGATCGACATTCCGCTACCACCATCTGGGCAAGGAGCTGAGTTTGCAGGTTGTGCCTGCAAGTTTCAACCAAGGTTGATTGGGTCATACCTGAGGGGCATCGCAATGCCATGCTGTGAAATCTCTCTACATAGGCCTTGATGGACTCTCCCTTCTTCTGTTTGGTGGCGAGAAGAGTTGGGACCGAAACTTCGGTATCGTCCTCGAAGAACCTGGCCAGGAATAGCCTTTTCAAATCTATGCATTTCTGAATAGATCCAGCAGGCAGCTTCATAAACCATTCAAAGGCCACCTCTTTAAGAGTGCCGATGAACAAGCGTGTCAGGATGGCGTCGTTCGCTACCACATCTCCAGTCTGTGATTTGAAATAGTAGATGTGCTGATTTGGCGATCCTGTACCATCGAACGGTTGTAGAGTAGGAGCCTTGAACTTAGGAGGGTAGGGGGCTGTATCCCATTCAGCGGGATAAGGCCGCACGACTACTTCTTCGCGGAGCTCGCTTCTGTTGGCGATTGCATTAATACGAGCCTCAAGTTCATCCACCTTAGAAGACTGAGGGTGTATCTCCTTCTCCATTTCCTTCTCATTTTCAGAGGAGGACTCCAGGTTGTGGGTTTCACGATCTGAGTGTTCAGTCGCTTTCTGTTTCCCTTTAGAGGTGGTCCTCCGGGAAGATTTAGGTTTTTGGCCTTTTTCAGCCAGGAGCTGGGCCAGCATATCCTTCATTTGAAGAAGGGTTTCTTGTTGCGCTTGGAGTATGACATGATGTTCGTCTACTCTTTTGGCTATGTCCTCGGGGTTCCCTGCCATGTAAGCAGAAACCGCTCGCGCTCCGACAGAGCTTGAAGATTGAGATTCGGCTATTGCCGAATGTTCATCACTTGTTGTAACCCCTTTGGCTAACTTTTGATAGTCAACCGGGCGGATAGCTCCTGTCTGAGTCCGAGTATGCCGATATACCCCTTCGAACTCGTCACAAAGTTCCCGAACAGTCAGGGAATGACTTCTTTGTGACTCATCAGAATCAGTATGCGAGGCTTTTCCTCTGCCGATCATATTGATAGTGACCTCAGGATACTCAATTTTAGAGGTCTTCTTATGGCGACGTTGTCGTTTGGGAGGCCTAACAACGCCCGTTAATCTATTGAACACCGACTGTCTAGGCATAGGTGAACAACAGCTACATTCGGAGAGGACGGCGGAAATGAGCCGTTCGCATTGGCATGAATGAGCCATTTGCTGTGTTGGTCTTCCTCTTGACAGTAACTCACGCAAGTCGGAGACCTGGGAAGGATTTTGTGAAGGTGGAGATGGAACCCCCTGCCTTTGGATCGGTTGTATATGAATATTAAATCCATGCCGTCCCTTTTGGACCTGACGGACCGTGTCGTGTTCTTGAGAAGAAACACAAGGGTCACACTTAGGTTTATAAACACGAGGTCGAGGCCTGTGTTTAATTGATGAAACAGACCTCTGTGGGTCTTGTTTTGCTTGAACGCACACCTGTGGTGTGTGTTTCGATGATGAAACAGACCCTTGAGGGTCATTTTTCGGTTGAACGCACACTTGTGGTGTGCGCTTGGTTGACGAACCAGACCCCTGATGGTCAGATTTTGACTGGACGCACCCTTGAGGTGTGCGTTTGAGTGATTGAACAGACCCCTGAGGGTCATGTTTTGATTGAACGCACGGTTGTGGCGTGCGTTTGGGTGATTGTTCGTGCCGTTGGAGGTCACGTTGTGGGACGCACACTTGAGGTGTGCGTCTATGTTGAATAACGCGCCACTGAGGGTCGCGTTTGAGTTAGATCACCTGCGGTTCATAACCGGGTTCGTTGCCACGAAGTGTGCGTTCTGGAGCAGAAACGCACAGTTCGGGCAAAGGCTCAGAAACGCAATCTTTGCGTTGAGCAGTAGTTCGGCTATTCCGCAAATACGCTCGGCGTATGGATCTTCTCCTTCGTCGAGCAGCGTTTTACTTGGCTTTTTTCAATGCCTTGGCCGCTGCATCGTCGGCGTTGATTGGATTCTCTTCCACCATAGGTCTCTTCTGACCTATTATGCTCCGTAGTGATACAGGCGTAGAGTCTTCAACTCGCAGAGCGAGTTTAAGGTCTTGGCCAAAGGAAAGGGCTTTCTTTGGCATCTCAGCAGTAGTCATGACCTCCTTAGAAGTCTTTCGAATATCACGCTTAGCTTTAGGGCTAAGCGATCCAGAGGAGAGAACCTCCTCATACTTGGCTTGGTCGAACTCTACGACAAGAGTTTCGACAGTAGTTCCGGTGAGGTGGACGTCGGATTGCGCCACCACTTCGTTATCAGAGAAGCTAGTCCCCAGCGGAGTCGCCATCTTTTATAGGTTGGAAAATTGCAACGAAAAGAATAAAAGAAAATTGATTTATATTTCTTTGATTCCAATTACAACTTGATTACAAAAGAGAAGAAAACAAATTCGGTTTTCTCCTTTGTTTAAAACTGGGTTCTTCTTGGTAGCGATTGAGTGCTTCCTTTGATTGATTACGTCGAACTTGCTCTCCGTTGACGATCTGACCGTAATATCTCACTGGAACAATTGACTTGTTTGATGAATTCGGTTTAGAACTCTTAATGAGTGTAAGAAACTCAGAACGAGTTTGGAGACTCTAAAAAGAGTTGTTGAAAACCGAATAACTGATTGATGTAATTAACTTGTATTGCAAGTTAATCACGAACTCTTAGTGAGTTTTCAAAACTCAGAGCGAGTTGAAAACTTTGTAACAGAGTTGTTAAAACCGAAAATTCAGTTAATAGCCAAGTTGATTTGCTATTGATGAAGAGATCTCCTTGGATTTGATGTGCCAACTACTGAGTAGTTTGTTGATCTTCCGAGAAATCTCCTCCTCCGTGCGGTTAAGCTGCTGAGATTTGTTAACCTTAAGTGGTTTTGATGCCAAGAACCGATTTACCCCTTCTTGGTGGTTTGATCTCTCTCAAAAATTCTAGCCCCATAGAATGTTGAAGAGAACTTGTTTGAACAAGTTTGAAACTCTAGCCGAGTTAAGAAACTCTTTGGAAGAGTTGAAAAGAATTTGGTAAACAAGTTTTAAAACTCTGATCGAGTTAGGGGAACTCTAAAAAGAGTTGATGATAATAAAGAAAGTTTAATCATTTCAAAAGAGTAGTTGATCTCTTTCTCTCTTTGGCCAATCTTAAAAAGCTCCGCCAGTCCTCTATAGGTTCAGTAAAACCTCTATATCTTCAAATCCAACCGATAGAAAGCAATCTCCACCATTCAGAATTAGGAACGATGAGTGTAGTAGCTAACCTCCAAATTTCACATCGATTGGACCATGGATGAGGGTCCGATCGTCATGCCGATCACAACTGCGCGAAAGTGACTTTTTTCTGCACTCCTGGAACGATCAGCTTCGGTAAAACCTCTATATCTTCAAATTCAACCGATAGAAAGTAATCTCCACCGTTCAAAATTAGGAACGACGAGTGTAGTAGCTCCCCTCCAAATTTCACATCGATCGGACCACGGATGAGGGTCCGATCGTCAATCCAATCACAACTGCGCAAATATGACTTTTTCCTCTCCTCTCTTGTTCCCTCTTTCTTTTATTTCGTCCAGCCCTCTACCACCAGCCATATTTTGCTGTGAAAACCCCCTATTTGTAGGAGTTTAAGGGGTATAACTACCCCTCAATTAGCTCCATAATGGGGGCTTAATTGCCTCATTAAGTGGAGGACCATTTCAAGAATTTGAAATGGTCAAACGCGACATACGCGTTGAAGAGATTGTCTATTATAACCTCTTTTTTTTTTGAACTTTTGTGAGGATCGTTAGATTGTAATCCTTAAATTTAGTTCTTGATAATTTGAGAGTCATCAATTTGAAACTCCCAATGTTGATTGTGAAGGCTGTTGATTAGAGCTTTCATTAGTTGTTGTGAAGGTCGTCAGATTGTAACCTTCTACTTAAAAGTCTTCAAATTATAGCCTTCTAGAAGTCGACAAATTGTAACTTCCATCATCGGTGTTTGGTGGGGGATCAACTATCTATTGTGATTTTTAGACAGCCTACATAAAGCTGCTAAAAGTGTCAGCTTTTGGGACACTTTTAGCAGATCTACAATGTGTTTCCATGTTAAAATTGCCCAACCAAACGGACCCTAAGTAAAATTTTTGGCAAACGAAAATGCATTCAACGCCCACGAACATGTAGCCATGTAGGTATAAAATTATGACATTAACCGTTGCCACGACTTAAGAGTGTTTCTGTAGTGGCAAGTGTCTTTGATGTACACTGCATTGGCGTTTTTGCAAATAAATTTTCCGTTTTACTTATAACAGAAACTTTTATTGCGTGTAAATAAATTAAGATTACTGATCTGACAACTCCTAATGGAACGAATTAACTAACACGAGTGAGCCACACAATAGGACCAAACGCAATACGAGGGTCGCACTGATTTTTTATTATTTTTTTTGAAGGAAAAGAAACAGGCCGGTGAGATACCCTGTGCATTAAAAGGAAATTAGTGAATTGTAGGCGTCAAAAAAAAATGCTTACAGACATTCAAATACCACTCAAGGCAAAGAGAAGACGATAAACGATATTCTCTTAATCAGAGGGGATCATTCAAAGGAAGCAAGACAACATGGAAGAACAACGTACACACTAACAGGCAGCCTATGGTGCCGCGGCTAAGGCGCGGCAACCTATAGTGCCGCGGCTAAGGCGCGACAGCTTATGGTGCCGCGGCTATTATAGGAGAGTGCTGCGGCGGTTACAAGGCAGTTATACGATGATTTTTGAAACCCACGTGGCGACATATCAGAAATAGAACGTGTGCTGACGTGGACAAGCAGTTAAACCACGAAAAAGGTGGTTAAAGGTCATGGGGAACGGTTTCAAACACGAAAAGAACGTGGTCATAACTGCCCCTTTGACCGCGGCAGTCCACGCTGCCGCGCGAACAGCCGCGGTATTGTTGGCTGCCGCGGCCAAAGAACAATTACTTAGTCAGTTGTTTCGCCCCCATTTTCGCTGTGGTGCATTCCTACCCCTATAAATACCTCCCTAGATACGAGATAAAGGACAGAGAGCATATTGGAGCAGAAAAGGCTTGAGCTTTTGGAGATTTTGAGGAAGAAAGAGAGAATTTTCACCCTTCATAAACAGTATTTGGTAATTCCTAGAGATCTAAGCTCAGACTTGATCTTTGAAAGAGTGAACATCTTACATCGATAAGATATTCGCTTCAAATCCCTACTTCGATAAACGAAGGAAGGATCCCTAAACAACCTCACGGTCTACGAATCGGTGGTCCACAAGCCAAAGCACCCCCAGCACAGGCAAAGTCCCACAAAAGCAGTAGTTAATAAACGACTATTGTGTTATTTTCTCGAAAGTTGTAATTTTTGTTTAATTTTTTATTGTAACCTTCTGTAAACAATCGAAGTTTAATGGAATCTGCAATGGAAACGACTTTCGCTGAAAACAAACTGGCGACCACAGTGGGAGCCAGCGGCCTCGCTGTCGAGGCCGCAGTGTCGCAGCCGATCAAGATCATCGTCACTGAAGAGATCGAATACGAATTCGATCAAGCAAAATTCGAGGAATACTTGTCATCCTCATCATCAAAATCTTTCTCATCCCGCAAGTGCAGGAAGATTTCTTCTTCCAAGAAAGTTTGCAAGTCTGCAATGCCAATGAAGGCCGCAGGTAAAGATTCTTGCCCTATTGCTGCTAAGGAATCTGCCTGCGACGTCCCTGCTCTAAACGACTCCACACCCATTAAGGAGTCGCTGATGAATAGCTCACCGGTGCTTACTAAGAGGGCTCGTCAGAGACAGCGCCAACGCCGTGCTCGTCAATTGGCCAAGGCCTTACAACAGACCGACGGGGTCCATTATTATACGGACCTAAAGTTGAGGAACCAGAAGATGGTTCAGTTGCCTCAAAGGTAAAATAATCACATTTCTGCACAGCTTACGATGGAGGAATGGACCCTTGTCAAATGGGCTCGTTCAACTCTGAAGGAATGAATACAAAGGCGTAAGGTAAAGGCCGCTCGCGCCCGTGCACTTCGTCAACAAGCTCAGAGAAACAAGAAGGAAATGGTATCTGAAAAGCCACCGAAGAACTGCAAAACTTGGGTTCCAAAAACCGAAGGTGCACAAAAATTACAGAAGGATGTGAACTCTGACCGCGGCAGCCCATACTGCCGCGGCAATTTATTCGACCGCGACAGTCATGGCTGCCGCGGCACTTTGCTCAACCGTGACAGTGATGACTGCCGCGGCACTTCATTTGGCCGTGATATTCATCGCCGTCGCGAGGCCACATCTGCAGTTCCATCGACACCCAATCCTGGCCCTTCTACTATAACGGTGTCTACGGCATCATCAGTGCAACCCTGGGTTAGCCCAGATTTATCTAAGTTCAAGATCACCATGACGGATCGCCTCGGTCCTTCGACTGACGAGCGAGGAAAAGCCCCAGTCAGAGAAAACCCAGATCCAGCAAATAAACCCTTAGTGGTTTCTTATTCAGGGGGTCGTAAACACCCTCCTGCCAGAATTACTCCAGTCCGAAACGAGAGAGTACCAGTTCATTCTCGTCTAGGACCCATGAAGACTTCACACCCGCAAGGGGGTGTATTTAAAATTTTAACCTTGGATCGCCCAGAGGCGACGATTAGTCGTCATGTGCATGTTAACAAGGTTCCCAAACAAAAGATAGGTTGCTCAAATCACAACAATGATGAGCTGTACTATCAAAATAACAAATCACGAAAGAGAATTGTCCGAGAAGATGAATCGCATTGCGCATGCGAGAGACTCATCAAGGCAGTGTTGACGGAATGCGGTTGCTCAGAAACTAAAGCAAAACGAGTTTTCGTATTTCAAAGACTTTTGGCCGGAGCATCAAAATCCAAAATGAGACGTTTCAACCAGAGGAAACCTGCAGTGCAGCAAGATGAATTCCCTGAGGTCACCATTAATATGACTGGCAGAGGAAAACAACAGTTAGTCAACCCTGATCCTAATTTCTTTTCAGAAGGAAGAGTTGAGCGGGGTCTTTCTCAAAGAATGGCACGGTTGCAACGAAGGGCCAACCGACGCCGAGACTATAAAAGGATGCACGAAGGGTTATCGTCAGATGAGGAATTGTCAGATACTTGTTCTGCTATTGCTTCAGACGGCACCACGTCTAGTGTTGGGCAAGCCAGAGAATCATTCGCCATCACACCAGATCAATTAGCTCAGATACTACAAGAAGCGTTGGCCAAACAACGCGAAGAAATCAGAGCTGAGATCAAAACTGAGATGGAGTTGACGATGCAGCAGATGCGAGATTTGCAAGCTCAACAACATCAACCGGAATCGAGCCAGAAGGCAGAATCCAGTCAACGTAACGTTATACCTGTGCGTATAGCTGCAGACAATGATAAAGAAGATGAGACAATATTTGATGATCCTCCTCCCGATAAAGACAATTCTGGAAGCGGTCCATCAAAATCAGCCACTCAACCTCCTCAAATCTACTTGAAGAAGGATGAGGAAGAAGACAAGAAGATGCAGGATCTCGAGAGCAAAGTCAACGCCCTGATGACGGCCCAAGAAGTGAAGAAAATGGGCATTCCATACCCGTACCCGAGGGAGTGGGATCTGATTCCTTATCCCCCAAAATTTAATTTGATTAACTTTACTCCTTTTGATGGCAGGGGTTCACCAACTCAACACTTGATTTATTTCAAGTCACATCTTGGCGTAATATCAGGAAATGAAGCCCTGATGGTCCGGTCATTCGTAGGAACCCTCCGTGGGCCTGCCTTCGATTGGTACCGACGCCTGAAACCTGGAAGCATCACTAGCTGGGGAGATATGGAAGAATTGTTCCTCACCAATTTCTTCGACGATGACACGGAGGTCTCTATTGGCACGTTGTTGGACGAGAAGCAGAAGAATGGGGAGTCGGTTGATGTTTTTGTCAAACGATTCCGGAACAAAGCGGTGAACTGCCGAGATCCACTCACAGAAGAATTCATCCTACAGACATATCATAACAACCTGTCTTTGGATGTGCTAGAAATAATGGGGGTTGTGCCCTCTAAGACTTGGAAGGAATTGAAGGTGAGAGGTGAACAAGCTGAACGTTTTCTCAAGAGAAGGAATTTGGAAAGGGGTCAGCCACCAGCCAATAACCAAAAACAGAACTTTAATCCTCGAGGCAGATGAAGAGGGTCCGTATCCGCTGTGAACGCGCATCAAACGTCACAACAGCCGCCGCAACAACAACCGCAGCAGTCATCATTCCAGTTGGCGCCGAATCAGAATCAACAGTCTCCGAAGCAATTCAAGACCTCTGAGCCTAGATTCCCGAAGGAGTATTCATTCAAAGATGATGAAGTTCCGGTTATCTTCAAATACCTGCTGGATAATAATAAGATCAAGCTTCCACCGGTCACAAACCAAGAAGAAGCGAAAAAGACTAATGATCCAAAATACTGTGGATATCACAGGAGGGTCCACCATCCCACTAAGACGTGTTATGTCTTGAAAGACAAAATACAAACCTTAATTGATGTTGGTATTGTGACGCCGAAGCCAAAGGAGAAGAAAGTAAGCGCAAACGCGGTCTCCATTAGCTTCGGATCGGTTCCTTTGTCCTGGTTTCAAGCCGAGCCAGTATCAAAGGTCAAGATGCAAACCATCAACGATGACCCTCATGGACAGCGCCAAAAGGGGCTAGTGTCACACACGACCCCTAACGGCGAAATCCTTTGGGTTCATCCAGATTTACTTGAAGATGAACAGTGGACGACAACCACGTCGAAGAAGAAGTCGAAAGGCAATGGAAAAGAGAAGTCCTGTTACGGGGCCTCGGCGATTCCTGAGAAAGACGATGAAGAAATTCCATCTTTACCGTTTTCGGAGGAAGAGCAAGAGTCTTTAGCTACAAGGGGTGGAAACGAATACCATTACCAGTATCCTGAAACTTCTAATCCAAACGCTAAAACTCTTGCAGAACTGGGGGTGGTTACAACCCCACCTGTAGCAACTGAGAAACCTCAGAAAGTTGTTAAGCAGAAGGAGAAGGAACCTCAACCCAAAGAAGTTCAACTTCCGAAGCAGTCTCGTTTCAATCGACCGATTGGACGAGACAAACCGGAAAGCTCGAATACTTCATACCGCTTCGACGTCATGACTCAGTTAGCTAATATCCCAGCAAGGATCACGCTATATGAGTTGTTACGCCTCTCGAAAGAAACCAGGGAAGCTTTACAAGAAGCCTTGGCTGATTCTGAGGTATTCCTCACTCAAATCAAGCCAACTCCTGAAGAGCCAGAGTCGTTGGTGCAGCATTGCAATCTGGCAGCCACCAAATTTCCTTGCATTGCTTTTACAAAAAAAGATATGCAAGTTAGGAATTCAAAGCATGATAGACCGCTATATTTTACTGGATATATCGGTTCGAGCATTGTCAATCGGATTCAAGTCGATCCGGGTTCCGCTGTTAGCATCATGCCACTTCGGTTGATGTACCACCTCAGAATTCCCGCCAGCAAGTTAGCCTCCACAGGAACGGTCATCTACGGGTTCAATACTAGTGGGTCAAGACCGTTGGGGAAAATCCGGGTGAAGTGTCAACTCGGAGATTTGAAATCTGAAGTCACCTGCTATGTAATCGATGCGGAGACTTCCTATAACTTACTGTTGGGTCGTCCATGGATCCACGGTAATCTTATAGTTCCCTCCACCCTCCATCAGTGTTTGAAATATGTCGACACTAATGAGGAGGTCAAGACGGTGGTCGCGGATAAGCAACCATTCAAGGGGTTAGAAAATTACTTTACTGATTCCCTTCTTTATGGTGCTAAGTCCGATACTGAACCATCGGCCCATGGCACGGATAGCGGAGAAGAAGCTGATACCGAAGCCGGGCTCGATTATAGTGAAGGTCTTATACTAAATGACATTGAACCTCTTGTAATCGATCTTGACGGTGATGAATCGTCGGACGAGAGTTGTAACTGGCAACTTGCCGATGAAATAATAAAGGATGATTTAGAGTACTCGCCTTGTCTTGATAATGTAATGCAGGGACTGTATGACAATCCTAATCTACACATGCCACTTCGCTCGTCTTGCACGACGACGAAGTATCTGCAAAATTCAGTCGGGACAACGGTAATCCTACCCGCAAAGACAGGGGGTGAGAAAGAAATAATCTTTGGAAAAGGGGACCCATCCCTAACTCCTGATCTTTTCTTGGACAGCAACTCAGATAATGAAGAGCTGGGACGACATTTCTCTCGGTATAGTTCGCAAGCAAGTGGTTACATGATGAGGCAATGCTATAACCTCTCGCTCGGTGAAGGTCTTCATTTTGGTCAAGGAGTTAGGGTTCCACCCCGTCCTACTTATGTACCAAAAGGAAAACCGAACAATTATTATAGTCATAAAAGAGGTCTAGGTTATGCTTCGTCATCCGATGACGAATATTACCAGCAGATCATTAGCCAACTGAGAAATGAGAGCGGGCATTCATCCGATACTTCAATGTGGGACTCTGACGTGAGCATTGGAGAGAAATTCAAAGCTTTAATGTCGAACATGGCGACAGTTGATCCTTCCATAACCGAAGAAGACGATCAATTGCCCATTTGGGAAGACCCCTGGATGCATTATATGAATATCCAGTATGGCGATCGATTTGAGCAAAGAGAACCTCCTACGGAGGATAAGGTAGTCCAAATTAATATGGGTGACGAAGCTAATCCGGAACCTATATTTATGAGCGGTGATTTTCTACCAGATGAAAAAGAGGAACTAATCGCCCTCGTTAGAGAGTATATCGATGTTTTCGCTTGGAATTATGAAGATATGCCGGGACTCAACCCAAACGTAGCAATGCACAGCCTTAATATAAAATCGGATGCTAAACCTGTCAAGCAACAACAAAGACGGTTTCGTCCATAAATTATGGAGGCAATAGAAGCTGAAGTCAAGAAATTAATCAATTCAGGTTTTGTCAGAGAAGAACAACACCCTGATTGGTTAGCCAATATCGTTCCAGTTCTTAAAAAGAATGGAAAAATCAGAATTTGTATTGACTTCAGAGATCTGAATACCGCGTGTCCTAAAGATGACTTCCCCTTGCCCATTACAGATGTCATCATTGACAATACGTGTGGGTTTGAGAGAATGTCATTTATGGATGGATTTTCAGGGTATAATCAGATTAAGATGTATCCGGACGATGAAAAGCATACAGCATTCAGAACACCCCTTGGTGTCTTTTGTAATACTGTTATGTCGTTCGAGTTGAAGAACGCCGGTGCTACGTACCAACGAGCCATGACGAAGATCTTTCAAGAACATCTACGAAAGACTGTTGAATGCTACGTGGATAACCTGGTCGTTAAGAGCCGTGATAAAAACGACCACATTAAAGATCTGAAGACAATGTTCGATCTTATGAGAAGTCATTAGCTAAAAATGAATCCGACTAAATCCTTCCTAGGAATGTCGAGCGGTAAATTTCTTAGATTCGTCGTCACCACAAAAGGTATTCATATCGATCCTGATAAAGTGAAGGCGATACATGAGTTGCAACCTCCGAGAAATCTTAAAGAACTCAGAGGATTGCAAGGTCGATTGGCATATATCCGTCGATTTATATCAAATCTGTCCGGAAAATGTCAGTCGTTCTCCAAACTCACAAAAAAGGGCGTGTCGTTCATTTGGGATGAAGCATGCCAAAAGGCATTCGAAGATATTAAAACGTATCTGGCAAACCTACCTATTCTCGTTGCACCAAAATCGGGCAGACCGTTTTTGATTTATCTCAAAGCGACGAGCCCTTCGTTAAGTGCATTACTTGCACAAGACGACGATAACGGTCACGAACAAGCGGTATATTATTTGAGTCGCACACTGGTAGGAGCTGAATCTCGTTATCCGATGATCGAGAAAGAATGTCTGGCCTTGGTATTTGTAATCCAGAAAATGCGACATTATTTAGTTGGACAGACGATCTATGTTATTTCCAACATAAACCCTATTCGAGTATTCATGACCCAGCCGGCATCCATGAATTGGCGTTTAGCCAGATGGGCTTTACTCTTATCATAATATGACTTGTACTTTAAACAACAAAAATCAGTTAAAGGACGAGCTATTTGCGATCTTCTGGCGGAAAATCCTACGAAAGATATAGTCGAATTATACGACGATCTGCCAGATGAAACTCACGAAGTTAATACCACCTCACATCAACAAGTGTGGCAATTATACTTCAATGGGGCTTCCCGCGTGACCAACGTGGCGAGCGCACCCGGATGTTCTAGAGTCTCCTCAGGAGTGGGGGTCGTTTTAGTTTCCCCGGAAAAGCATGTCTTGCCTAGAGCATATTCATTGACCAAACCGTGTTCTAATAATGTGGCCGAGTACAATGCATTGATAATCGGACTCAATTTTGCCAAAGAGCTGGGGGTCGAATACCTTGAAGCTTTTGGGGATTCTCAACTGGTAGTTAATCAAATACGAGGAGAGTATGAAGTCAGAAATCAAGACCTGATTCCATATTATCAGGTGGCCATCGAGATGGCAAACTCGTTTGAAGGATTTTTCATCGAGTACGTTCCACGTCTCCAAAATGCGTATGCAGACGCATTGGCGGCATTGTCGGTATCCTTGGCTCAACCTCCCGAAACAGAGCAATTGATTATAGTGAGGACTCACCAGCTTATTATTCCAATCTACGATTCGAATGCTAAAGAAGCATACTCAATAGGAGTTGAACCCGAAGTTCGAGATTGGCTTTTTCCCATTATCGACTACCTCCTACATGGTATATTGCCTGAAGATGTAAGAGAAAGGGAATCGATTCGGCGAAGAGCGCCGAGATTTTACTACAACACCACAGCGCAAATGTTGTATCGACGGTCGTACGATGGTCTATTACTCCGTTATCTATCCGGTAAAGAAGCGGAACAAGCACTCAAAGAGGCGCATGATGGGATATGCGGTGCACATCAACCCGGTCCTAAACTCTGGGACTGACTTAGAAGAATTGGATATTACTGGCCGACTATGGTAAAAGATGCAGTCGATTACGCCCGACGATGTGAAGTGTGTCAATTACATGCAAACTATATGCACCAGCCTCCTGAATATTTACATCCATCGGTGACATCGTGGCCATTCGAAACTTGGAGAATGGATATTGTAGGTCCTATTTTCCCACCTTCGGTTAAAGAGGACCGTTTCATTCTGGCAATCACCGATTATTTCTCGAAATGGGCAGAAGCAGTCCCACTTAGAGAAGTAAAGACGAGTGATGTTACCAAGTTTATTAAACACCATATCATATATCGGTATGGTGTTCCAAGACGAATAGTGCACGATAATGGTCCTCAATTCGTGAGCAACGCATTCATCAAATTCTGCGGCAAGTTCGGGATTAAGGACGTTTCGTCAACCGCTTACAACCCCACAGCTAACGAATTGGCCAAAGCTTTTAACAAGATTATCATCAAAATTCTGGCAAAATTGGTGAAAACTAATAAACAAGATTGGGACGACAAACTCGGCGAAGTCCTATGGGCTTATCGTACAACTATCCGTACACCCACCGGAACAACCCCATATGCCTTAACATATGGATGTGAAGCCGTTCTTCCATTGGAAATACAGATTCCTTCTCTCCGTGTCGCTCTCGCAATGGGAATGACGACGGAAGAACATCATCAGAAACGTCTTGAGGAGTTAGAGATGTTAGATGAAAAGCGCTTGGAAGCTCAGCAACAGATCGAGTTTTATCAAGCTAGAATTTCCCGGGCTTTTGATAAAAGGGTCTGACGACGAAGTTTTAAAGAAGGAGATCTGGTTCTTGCTGTTCGAAGACCTATGATTCTCACTTCTAAGAAGAAAGGAAAATTTGAACCTAAATGGGAAGGGCCGTTTGTGATAGAAACAGTCTATTCAAACGGTGCATATCGCCTGATTACACAGGATGGCAGCAAATTAATGATACTGATAAATGGGAAGTTCCTAAAAAAGTATTACACATAATACGTTCAGGATAACCTATGTAAAACGACAAGTTCCTAGAGAATCCTATACAGGATATTTCAGGATAACCCGATATCAGTTGATTATCCTAAATGGAAACTGATCCTATGAATAGTCTATTCTTAATTGTTATAAAAATGATTAAGATTCTCTTACTATTTTTATTGAGATGAGATTTAATGACAGTTAATCTTTCCTCATAAAACCCTGTAATGCGATCATGGAAGGGGAAGCTCGATGATTCGTAACCCCGCACTATGAAACCCCCACCGATCAGATCGACCAATGGTCATCGGTCTATATCAGTCGACAAGTTATTTCATGTCGAATTCTTATGCTTGAAATCAAAATTTCTCACCGAGTAGTCTGTGCAAATCAACAAATTCATTGTTATTTGTACCCTACTCCTATTCCCTACCTGGTCAAACCTTTAAACAGTTAGGACCAAAGCCAAAATCCCCTCTCGATTCGTTCCATGAATGAGAGGTCCACAAATTGAATGATCAAACCTTTAAACAGTTAGGATCATCTCAAAACTCCCACTTGGTCAAACCTTACTACAGTTAGGACCACAACCAAAATCTCCTTTCGATTCAGTTTACGAACGAAAGGTCTGTTTTTGAATTGGATAATCAAACCTTATGACAGTTAGGGTTATTCAAATCAATCCAGATTCTCTAAGTGGAGATCCCACTTCGAGTCTTCTTTGCACCAGGAGATAGAATATAAAATTCTTCCTCTCCGATTCTGGGTTTATCTCTACCAACAAACAAGAGACCAGGAGATAGAATATAAAATTCTTCCTCTCCGATTTTGGGTTTATCTCTACCAACAAACAAGAGACTAGGAGACGGAATATGAAATTATTCCTCTCCAATTCCGGGTTTATCTCTACCAACAAACAAGAGATTGAGAGCTGGAATATTCAGTTCATTCTTCACAAATTTGGGTTCATTTTTATACCTAGAAAATGCAAGCTACTCACACTTTAAAATCCATGTTATTCGTACATGGGGGATGTTATCTCTATCCCTTATTAGAGATAAAACTACATCTAACACATGTAGCCTACATATTCAATATTGTAGTTTAAAGTCTAAAAGGGTTTAAGTCTTTTAGCCCAACGTTATATGTGAAACGGACTTAGATAATTCATATACTAGCCCGATTCAAACGGTAGTCGGTAAAGGCATATCAAATCCGTTGATGGCTGAGGATTTGCCAAAAATCCTATAAGTATTATGGTTATTTATCCCAAACAAGAGTGAATAATCATAATAAAATCTCAACGAGCAAAAGAGTTCATTATATTTATCAAAAGAGTTCAAACAGAGCTATGAAAAAATATATGTTCTCAAATTACAATATCTTATAATGACGGACTTGATCCTCTAATCGAGAGAGTTCTGTCACATAAGCCAACTCGAGCTCGGGGATCAAATCAGCTTTGAAGTTTTCTTCATTGATACTTTGAATTCTAATGACCACTTGTTCTTTGTCAGCAAAAATATTGTCCTGGAGATTCAGCTGCCGGAGTAGATTCACCTCAATCTCAGTCACCTTCGCCAAGTCGGACTCCAACACTTCGCGAGCATCCCTAGTTTCGGCGAGTTGCTTTTCCAACCGGGCTATCTCTGCTTGATTCGATTCTAAATCACGATACAGATCGGCCTTAATCTGTGTCTTTTTAGCAACGCCCTCTTTGAGTTGATCGATACGGATTTTTAAACTCTGGAGTTCAGATTCAGCGGACTTTTGGGAATCACGCCAGGCCTGCAATTTCAGATCCATTTGAGAAGCAATATAAGAGGACGCGCCATTAACACGAAGATCTTGCAAATGTTCAATGTGTTACTTAAGATCGGCCAAGTAAGCTTCAATCGAATCGGATAGTTCAGAGTATCCGTAGTCTTTAAGGCCGGATACATAGCGATCGAGAGTTTTTCTAAAATGGTCGAAAGGTGAGCCTTTGAGAAGAATCCGATCAACCATGACATTTATGAAGGCGACCAAGCCCTGAACATCAGTGCATAGGACAGCCTTGTCCAGATCTTCATTTGCTAATAAAGCTTGAATACGATCGGACAGTGATACAGAAGGAGCTACAAAGTGAACAGACAAAATGAATATAAAATGTACAAGCCTACGTATAACAGCGAACGGAAACATATTACGTTCATTAGAGAACTTAATAACCGAGTTACCTTGGCTTGGCAAGACTGCAGCAGGCTCAACAACAACTGGGATTTGTTCAGAAACAACATTCATCTGTTGATTCATTGTATCAGACGGTTGTTCACTTGAAATCCCCAATGGCAATCCGGAGACTTTCATCATCTCATGGAGCGGAAGCCCTAACTCTCCATACTTGGTAAAAAATGTATTAGTCTCTGAATTATAAGACTCGAACAAAGCGAGGAAGTGATCTACACTTACTGGGAGACCGTGCATACTAGCTCGGATTGGAGCGTATAAACCCAAGTTCCTTAACTCCCGGTCCCAACGAAGGAGTACATAGTTGGTCATCCTAGCCCACCATTTGTCCGGAAGAGAATGAACCCATCCATGACATCTGAATTTTGGGATGGGGAATTCTCTACCGATCCGAGCAAGCCTATTCTTTACTGTGTTGGCCTTAATCATCAGTTCATTCTGGGGCCCACTGTCTGGTCCAAGTATCCCCGGGTGAAGACCACGAATAGTGTGCCTGCCACTGGAGCCAGGAGCGCTGACATCTTTACCCACAAACCCACAATGAATGCGTTCATGGTCATCTGTCAAGTGCCATGACATCTTCCTCGAAACGGCCAAATTCCGTAATTGCGGAATTGAATATTGTCGAGGGAACGGGGGAAGGAATAGAAAATCACCTTCGTGCTGATTCAACCAGATTTCAGGACCATGGCAAAGATTGTCTGGGTCTTCAGTCGAATCCCCGAACAAATAATCAAGCTTCTTCAACGGTTCGGTGGAATCTCGAATTGGAGTTAGAGGCGAGTCAGTCAGCAATGCTCACAGAGTGCGACGACTTCCTTCACGAACTAACTCAGGAACACCATCGTCACAACTTTCACTAAATTGGCGGGCCTCTCTAACCAAAAAGTCGCCGTTGAAGGAGGCGTGAAGAACACCACTCTGGCCTGGGTCCTCTCTATCAGAGAAGGCCACAGAGGGAAAGGGGACTGCATGGAAAAGTTCGAAAACAGTTGAATAACAAAGGGCTAACAGACCAAAACCCCCGCACTAAGTGGCCGCGGCAGTGGTTGCTGCCGCACGTTACCGCGGCAACATACGCTGCCGCGCTCAGCCGCGGCAGTACATGCTGCCGCGATAACTGAACAGTACCCTTTGGTTTCAAAAAACCATGAGGTTAAGCCAAGTGCGTATTTTGGCCGTGGTACCTATCTTGATTAAACAAGATATGTATTTTGTAGTGTCAATCCTCTCGATGGAGGATGTCAACTCTTCCCGAATGCTCCTCAAAGGGGGCAAGCGAGGTTATTCGAACAAAAACAGCAATTTTTAGACAGAAAAGAAGTTAGAAGCTTACTTCCAAACGACACGGCGGCACTCTCGACCTCCTCAGGTGCTGGTGCTGCGGATTTTCCCCTCAGGACACGGGCCTTTTTGGGAGACATGGTGAAATCAACCTAGGGACAAGGAAGATTAGGGTTTAGAGATGAGATCTCGAATTAAATAGCAAAGTAAACATAAAATACAAGAGATGGGCTCGGTTTTACCACAGGATGGGAGGAATCGAACTTGGAAGATGAGAGAACTGAAGGAAAAGATCGAAATCAAGAAAAACCCAAAAAACCCTAGATCTCTTTCGAAGAAAAATCACTCAAATATGAAGAGGTGAAGAGAGAAGAAGCCAAAGGACCTTTTATAAGGTATGTGAAAGGATTTGAAGGGATTTCGAACTCAGAGAAGCGGGGGAGAATGACCCGAAAAGGCCCAAATCGGTCTTATAAACCCGACTGGACGAAACGCTGCGCAACACTCGATGCTGTCGCGCTTGAGCGTGGCACTCGATGCTGTCGCGCTCGAGCGCGGCAGTATAGTCTGTCGCGGCAGTTGAGGTTTACGTAATCCACACTGTCGCGTAGGAGTATCATGCATACACAATAGTCCCTTGGATATCTGAACACATACATCTCCCACCGTATTTAGAATACATATCCGAACACTCCGATGAGTATATGAGTATAAACTGCATCTCCTTGAACCTCCCAACGGGTATATGTGGTTAAACTATTTCCTGAACACTCCAATAGAGTATATGAGTATAAACTATTTCTCCAATCCTCCACAGCGGTTCTAATTCAAGACTTCAACAACGGCCACGCGATAAACGCAACACCGGAGAAATTTTAGCTATTCTACAAAGTACGGAGTAGACTAAAAGATGAAGAAGTCAAGAATTGAAGCCATGTACAGACCGTTCTACGCAACTTCCTCAACAAAGCACTGAGGAAATTGCGAGGAAAGCTTATCATATCCAAAGTGTCCCAGACTCCTCTCTGAAAATACTGAGTCTGAGATACTTTGGAGGGGGTATCTGTAGGCGTCAAAAAAAATACTTACAGACATCCAAATACCACTCAAGGCAAATAGAAGATGATAAACGACATTCTCTTAATCAGAGGGGATCATTCAAAGGAAGCAAGACAACATGGAAGAACAACGTACACACCAACAGGAAGCCTATGATGCCGCGGCTAAGGCGCGGCAACCTATGGTGCCGCGGCTAAGGCGCGGCAGCCTATGGTGCCGCGGCTATGGCGCGGCAGCCTATGGTGCCGCGGCTATTATAGGAGAGTGCTGTGGCGGTTACAAGGCAGTTATACGATGATTTTTGAAGCCCACATGGCGACATATCAGAAATAGAACGTGTGCTGACGTGGACAAGCAGTTAAACCACGAAAAAGGTGGTTAAAGGTCGTGGGGAACGGTTTCAAACACGAAAAGAACGTGGTCATAACTGCCCCTTTGACCGCGGCAGTCCACGCTGCCGCGCCAACAGCCGCGGCAGTGTTGGCTGCCGCGGCCAAAGAACAACTACGTAGTCAGTTGTTTCGCCCCCATTTCCGTTGTGGTGCATTCCTACCCCTATAAATACCTCCCTAGATACGAAATAAAGGACAGAGAGCATATTAGAGCAGAAAAGGCTTGAGCTTTTGGAGATTTTGAGGAAGAAAGAGAGAATTTTCACCCTTCATAAACAGTGTTTGGTGATTCCTAGAGATCTAAGCTCAGACTTGATCTTTGGAAGAGTGAACATCTTACATCGATAAGATATTCGCTTCAAATCCCTACTTCGATAAACGAAGGAATGATCCCTAAACAACCTCACGATTTACGAATCGGTGGTCCACGAGCCAAAGCAATCCCGGCACAGGAAAAGTCCCACAAAAGCAGTAGTTGATAAACGACTATTGTGTTATTTTCTCGAAAGTTGTAATTTTTGTTTAATTTTTCATTGTAACCTTCTGTAAACAATCGAAGTTAATGGAATCTGCAATGGAAACGACTTTCGCTGAAAACATGAATATACAAAAACTGAGAGTATCTCTGCTGAACTATCAGCTATATGAAAAAAACAAAAAGAAAATCAACACAAAAGAAAAACAACCGAAACACAAGTGGAGAGAAACTGAAACTGAGGTGATAATTGTCTGTAACACTATAAAACTTATGGATCAATAGTCTGCCGAGAAATTGTCTCCAACTACATCATGCGCAACTATTTTTGCAAGTTCTTCCGGTCCCCGCCGGACGGAGATAAATGCATCCAATGTTTTGTTTTTTTTTTAAGATTTATAATCACATGGGGAGCACCGCTTTGCATTTATGTTCACGTGTTTCAGTGACAATAGCTGATTTGATTCAATGGGGGCCAAGATCGTAGTTTCCAAGTGTAATTATGAATATTTTGTATTTATTCTCATTATTTTATGCTTAACTTTGTTCAGAAGGACGTTTGCATATCTTAATTTGTTGTTAATTAAGTGACACAAAACACCACTTAGCTATAGGTATTAGAAGTGAGATTGGGATTTTGATAACTTCCAGTACTAAAACGCAACAGAAAGACACCTTACTTTTAATTTAACTGTTCTGAGTGCAGCATAGAAACAAGTTTCAATGGAGTATGATAAGTGTTATATTTGAATGACTCATAAATTTCAATTAAACAATTAATGATTTGGTGTGCAAGATTAAGATTTACAAAGCGATCTTTCCACTCCAATTGGCTAATAGGAAGAATAGTGGATCCAAATTATCTTATAGATTTTAGCATCGCCCCCTGTTGGGATCCTATCAGAACCATCGCTACTATCGGAGTAGGGTGTTTTAAAACCAATGATTAACCAGTCATAATTCCCAATCTGACCCTATAATTAACCATTTATGTATGATATAGATCACTCCACCTTATGATGCGTTCTGATAAAATCCTCGCTCATCATCGTCATTGATATTAAACAGAATTAACAATTGTTTGTGTGATAGTGCTTAGTCTTCTTATCTCCTGTCATATATCTCTATGGCGACAATCAAATGCAATGAAATTAATCCATACAATTGGGACCACGGCCAACTTGATATACGCACAGGCACAGCAAAACAACATGGGCTCCGTCTTATAACTATTGCGGCAACATATAAAAGATCAGGTGAAAATATAATCCACCACCTGCATACCAAATGTTGAGAAATGCATCAGAATGAAGTATCTGATCTCAGTAGGAGAAGACAAGGAAGAAACCGCTGTGATACTTTTTAGCTTGATCCAGTGTTTTTCTTGTTTTGTATTGTACTTTTTGCACCTGACAAGCTAGGTTGATGAACTTTAGGAATTGGTTTGGCGTGCGACAAGTCTGATGATGTGATGTTATGTTCATTTGTTAGTGCAAATGGACCCTTTCGAACGTGCAAGCTTGTTTTCAGGTTCATTGGCTTTTGCTAGAAGTTATACGCGCTAGCTGTTTTCTGTATCTGTTTAGCTTTGGAATTTAATTTAATTTGCACCGGAAAGAATCAACCGGTAGATACCTTGCTTGATCATAAGTTCGGGGACCGCCGCTGTAAGTGGAGAGTATACAAAATCATAATCGGCCAAGTGACCAACTTGAAATGATTATTAATATTTTAGGGGCAAAATAGCAATTTCAATGGTTTGAGGGATAACTTTCAAAATATTAAATGTTGGGGATTCAAAACAATCAATCGAACCCTTGCCCTTCCGGACCTTGTGTTGAAAGTAGGAAAGAAGGAATAAACCACAAATAAAGATCTAACATTGTAAAAAACAATAAAGAAGATGAACACACAGATTTAACGAGGTTCGGCAATGTGCCTACGTCCTCGGGAGCCACACCACACAATCTTTCTATTAATTGAAGAAGAAAATACAAGCTCTCAAACAAGGGGTAAATCTCTCTGAGATTCTCGCTCTCTTTGCAGTCAAAAAGCTCTCTTTTTTATGATGATACAAATCCTAAAATCGTATGGGGTATATATAGAATACTAGGTGAAACAGAATCCCAAGCGGAACAGGAAACTGCCAAATTTACGTCCGGTCGACCGGCCCGGTCGACCGATCAGACTCCAGAGAGTTTGGCGGTCGACCGGCGCGGTCGACCGATACAAAACCCGAGACCAAAATTCTCCTATAGGGTTTTGGCGGTCGACCGGGCCGGTCGACCGCGACCTGATCCAAAGCCCTCCTGGCTCCTATGCACGTTTGCGGTCGACCGGGTCTGTCTGATCGTTTTTCTGCCCCTTTTTGATTCCAGTCTTCGTCTCGAACTTTGGGTCTACACCTTAGACTAACATTAAAATGTAGGGGACCAATATCGAAAACACCCCTATAAATTTTACAGTAACAACCTTGAGGTTGAGGGTCGTGAGTGCCATCCGATTGACTTGACTTGACCTACTTGTCCATCCCCTACATTCATCCTGAGCAACCGCTTGGTCTTCGCTTTACTTCGTTGACTAAAGTCCACAAAACTCAGTTCCCATGTCACACGTTCAAAGAATAGTCTATTCTTCTGTACTCATAGGATGATCCAAAGAATCACTATTTATGTTACAATTATTGTAGTATAAACAGTAACTTATATTATAATAATTTGCTGTAGTATAAACAGTATAATCAGATTTGAGTCTCTATACTTGAAGCTACTATTCATTCTACAGTAATTTATTATATTATAAACAGTAAAACAACTTAAATATATTAAAACATGGATTCTCCTTCAGGTATAGAGGAATAGATATGATTTCTAAATTAAATGTATTAAAACTTAGATTGTTCTTTAAGTATAAATGAGTAGATATGACTTCTAATTTTAAGCGTACAATAATTAAATCAAATGTGTTAAAATTTAGGAAAAGACAAATTCAAAATGCGATGATTTAAAAAAACAGGAGATCGTGCTTTGTATGAGGTGCACACTAGTACTTCTATATTGGAGATGGTAAATTTGGACTCTTCATTAGACCATTCACAAATGTTAGAGGAAGTTCCAATATTATATCGTTCCAATATATATATCAAACCAGCCTGTATAATCTATAATACTGCCAACATTACTTTTGGACATGCATATTTTAAAATGAGTCAAATTAAAGACCAACTCTCTCTTCAATTATTATTGAATTATTACCTTCTGCTCTAAGATGGATTAAATGATCACAACTCTCCCGTCAATGTATTATTTTATTTGTTATCTCCCTTCTACTGTGTGTGTGCGCCTAATACCTAATATTACCATTTTGTAAGCCTATGATCAGATATTGAACAAATCTATAGCATTACATCGTTTTTCTTTCTTGCGTCACTTATTTGTGTTTTCATCAGTATGTTATCGATCTTCCCCTTTTTTTGCATCACTTTTTGTGTTTTCATCAATATGTTATCTTCCCCGTCAAACCAAAAATAAAAAATAAAAAATCCCAACTACTATTTTACTTCCTCAAAACTTTTTAGCCTTTATCTTTTTTTGGAATTGGAAAATCATTTCTTGAATTTTTTAAATAAATAAAAAATACTGTGACATTAGATATTGGATATCTTTGTCACCTTTCCCATCACCTTTTATATGAAAGAAAAACAATTTTTCAAAACAATCTCATTTTATTTTTTTATTTTTAAAATCGACGTATTTTTTTATTTATCAAAACCGATCCGTTTTTTGCCACGTCAGCTTAATCACCCTCCTAAATAGTCGGGGTTGCTAACCCCGACTATTTAGGAGGGTGTTAAACCCCAAGTAGAAGCCTTAAATTCTAAAATTTTATGTCCTAAATAGTCGGGGTTAGCAACCCCGACTTGCTAACCCCGACTGTTCAGGAGGATGATTAGGCTGACGTGACAAAAAACGGGTCGATTTTAATAAAAAAAATAGGTCAATTTTAAAAATAAAAAAAATAAAATGAAGCTGTTTTGAAAATTGTTCTATGAAAAATCACCCATTTCCGCTAGAGACCCACGGAGTTAATTTTATTATGGAAACCGGCGCCGCGTTGCATATTATGAGTCTGCTTGTTTCAGACCGACCGACAAAACACTTGCACTTTGTTTCAAAAAAGTGAAAAGAAAGGAACTTCTTTGCTTATTGTCTCTTTTAACCTTGCGCTTGCATATATCAAAGCTCTCGGGTACCTTCACCTTCAGAAATGGTGAGAAGGGTGTTAATTAATATGGTGTTTCTTTTTATTTTATGAAAATTGAAAATAGCAATGCGAGGCACTTAATTCATGCGTTTATCAACCATCAGCCTAAGTGTTGGATAGCATGTTCTAAATATGTTTTGGTAACATGTTATTAGGATTTCTAATCTATTATGGTAACATAATTCTTAATATGTTATGGTAACAGGTTATTAGGATTCCTAATTTGTTTTGTTTTTTGTTTTAGAATTCCTAGTTTGTTTTGGGTTTAGGTTTTCTATATATATGGAACGTCTTAGAAGAGATTAAGATCATCAAAAAGAGGAGAGTTGTAATCAGAGATTAGAAAGACTTTTTGAGCATCGTGAGAGTGAGATATTGTGAGCAAGTTGAGAGTTTTGGTTGAGGATTAGTTTGTGAGTTTTGTTAGATTGTAACCCTTTGTATTCTCCTTGATTTAGTGGAATCTCCCCATCTTTTTCCCGTGGACTTAGACAAATTGTCGAACCACATATATCTCTGTGTTTGTGATTGATCTGTCGTATTTTAATTTTGGATTGTACTCGTGTGTGTTGGTTATTCTTCGCCCGAGCTTATGACTTGTTTGGTGAGCGAGCACGCTTCCGTATAGGCGCGTGACAATTGGTATCAGAGCTCAGATTTTAAATCTAGGGTTTTGGCATTAGGTGGAGGAAGATTTGTCGTGAAAGTTTGGTTCTTTGAATTCTAGGCCTCAGTGGAGATAGAATTTAAAGTTGCCGTTGGAGATATCACTTTCCTTGTGTGGTTAGAAGTTCTATTTGGAATCCAATCTAGGGTTCAGTTGAGTAATTTCTTATTCCTTTTAAAGTTTGAATCTTTCTTTGTAATTTGGAGTTTGCGAGTATGGGTGAAGAAGTTGGTGAAAGCAGCAAGATGACGAGTACAGTCCAAGTTGGTTTTCAGAACACCAAAATTAGTATGGTGAAGTATGACGATAAGATCAACTTTGGTTTGTGGATGAACGACTTTTAAGATGTGCTCAATGCTCAGAATTTGAAGGAGACCATCATGGTCCAAGAGAGACCACCGGAATATGAAGATGCGATATGAGAAAAGATGAATAGGAACGCGTGTGGGGTGATCAGATCCTGTTTGGAACAGGAATTGAAGTATGATGTGATTAGGGTGACATCTGCAATGAAGATGTGAGAAATTATTAATAATAAGTATCTTACGAAGAGTGTTGAGAGCCGTTTGCACTTGCTGCGAAGATTGTTCAGATTTTAGATATCCTGAGGCACCTCACTAGCGGCTCATGTGAACAACTATACTAAGTTATTGTCGAACTTGGTGAATGTTAATGAGAAGATATCGGATGAGTACAATGTGATTATTTTGTCAGGCTCCTTACCGGATAAGGAGTATGATACCTTCATGCTCACATTGTTGAATGTGAGGTCTTCTATCAGCTATAGTGAAGTAATTAGTACTTTGAAAAACTATGATTTGATGAGGAATGACAAAGAGACTTTCCGCGCCAGTACTTCAGGAGAGGCCTTGTCGACAAGAGGTAGAAGTCCATATCCAAAAGGTAGTAATAGAGGAAGATCAAAGTCAAGAGGTCATCACCAGCTAGGAAAGAACCAATGTGCATTCTGCAAGGAACATGGACATTAGAAGAGAGACTGTCAAAGATCAAGGAGAAGAAGAATAGCAAGAAGAATGGCCCAAAGGATAATGATGTGAATGTTGTGAAAGGCGATGATTCGATGATTTGAGCTTTTCTCTATTAATTACTCCGGAGGTGAAGCACTTGGATGTATCAGATTTGATGCTTGATTCTGACGCTACTTATCATGTGACTCCTAGGTGAGATTGGTTTTCATTATTTGAGAGACTCGATGAGGGTGTTGTTGTCATGAGAAATGATCAATCATGTGGTATTTATAGGATAGGTACTGTGAGGATTCGGATGCACGATGGAATAGTCCGTGAATTGAAGGAGGTGAGATTTGTTCCTTAGTTGAAGAAGAATCTTATCTCAGTTTGAGCTTTGGAGACGAAGGGATTCAAGGTGACATTTGAGGATGTTGTAGCAAATGTTACTAAGGGATCTTTGATGGTAATGAAGGGAGTCCGCAGTTAGAACTTGTACTATCTGAAGGGGAGAACTATGATTAGCCAGGTTGCTTTAGCTATTTCAGAGGCGGATATTAGCAAACTTTGGCATTACAGTTTCGACATACAGGAGAGAAGTCACTGCAGGCGCTGCGCAAGCATGGGCTATTGAAGGGAGCCAAGAGTAAAAAAATTAAGTTCTGTGAGCACTGTGTTCTTAGCAAGAAGACAAAGGTGAAGTTCGGGGCAGTCATTCATAGGATGAGGGGCATTCTGGATTATGTGTATGTAGATGTTTGTGGTCCCACCAAGACTGTATCACTTGGTGGTAGATATTAGTTTGTCACATTTGTTAATGATTATTTTAGGCATTGTTGGGTGTACACCATGGTGACGAAGAGTGAAGTCCTAGATATATTTATGGAGTGGAAGAAGAGGTTAGAATTGCAGACTGGGAGAAAAATCAAGACGTTGTGATCTGAAAACGGTGGTGAGTACACATCAGACCCCTTTTAGCAGTTATGTCGAGATGAGGGCATAGAGAGACACTTCATGGTTAGTCATACACCGTAGCAGAATGGAGTGGCAGAGAGATTCAATAGATCTTTACTAGAGAAGATCTGATATTTATTGGCGCATAGTGGTTTGGAGAAGATTTTTTAGGCTGAGACACTTTCATATGCGAGCCATATCATTAATAGGCTGCTTTCATCTGCGATTGAGGGAAAACTCCTATGGAGATGTGGTCGGTAGCTGATAATTTACAAGTGCAGTGGTGATCTCACTATAAGAAAGAGATGCATTCCCATTAATAAGAGTAAGAACGAAGATCTTATATTTCTCATCAAGCAAGAAACTCAGCAATAACAACGTCTTGTCCTCATCTTCAATCATCACATCTACATTCGCCAAATCTGTAAGAAGCTTCGTGTAGTGGTTCATATGATCACCAATGGAGGTCCTCTTCTTCAATTGGAAGCGATAAAGCCTCCTCTTTAAATGCAAGCGGTTCTCTATACTCTTGGTCAAATACTTACCCTCTAGGATCTCCCAAATCTTCTTAGCCGAAGTCTCATTGATCACATCATATTTTAAATCTTGAGTCAAACAAGATCTAATCACACCACATGCCGTTCTATTCATCTTTTTCCAAACATTCTCCTTAATATCGTCCGGTTTTCCGTCCAACTCTAAAGTATCTTCTAAATTTTGCGTATTGAGCGCATTCAATACTTCACATCTCTAAAGATCAAAATTGTTTGTGCCATTAAACTTCTCCACATCTATCTTTATAGAGTGGCTATTCAAACTTTGGACGGTCTTCACACCGAAAGTATCCTCCACAACTCCTTCTTTCCTGACCATCTTTCTCAAAGCATCAAAACAAATACGGAACAAATGAAGAATAGGTCCAAAACTAAAAAAGATAGAGTCTTTACCAAAAAGATCCCACCTTTATCACCAAACAAAACCCTAGGCGAGCCTCCAAAACGACCTACTCCTCCAAATAGCCCAAGCATAGCCCGAGCTCTGATACCACTTGTTGAGCATTGTGGAAGCCAAACAACCAAACTAACATGCTACGAGAAATCAAATCAAATGAATGTCGAGAGAAGGCCAAACGAATCAAATCAATGACACAAATACAAACAACTAATTTTAACGTGGTTCGGCAAGTTGCCTACGTCCACGGGGCAAGAAGAGGATAGGGTTTTTCACTAATAGAGAAGAAGAATACAAACTGAATTACAAATCACTCAAACCCACTAATTAATCTCACTAATAAATCTCTAATTCTCTCTAAACAAAACCATAACCAATAGCTTAGAAAATACCTCTTTTTTGTGCTCCAAATATCCCAAATTTTCTTCTTGTTGATGTCCGTAAGCACACAGTCGATGAGGGTCTTCCATTGATGATGGTGGCTGGGAGGATAAAAGGTGGGGCCGACTACTCCTCCGACTCTACGCCTGATTCTAAGTGTGCAGGGTGGACTGATAACCTGCACATGTAAGAATCGCAGGAGTACGAGTCTAGTTTCCCCGTGGTACCTCCGATGGTTAAGTCAGCTGGAGAGCTTGAGGGAGATTTTTTGGGAGGTCCCTGGGCCATTGAGGTCCTAGCAGGGGGTCCTCTATCAGAGTTGAATTTCTTTTTTATGTTAAGAATAAAAAGGGGAGTAAAATTCAGATATTAAAAGATGCAGAGCTTCTTCTCCTCTCCTCTCCTTTTTGTCTTACCTTCTTTCCCTCCTTTTATAGCCCAGTACCTGTGAATGTTTGACCCTTGGGCTTGGACTATGCACATGAGGCTATTGAGGGGTGAGCTGGAGGTTGAGTCATCTTTCTCCTTCTAGGTGTCGGCTGGCGATTAGGAGGGAAGTCATTCAAATACAGGAGAGAGGTGTCCTCTTAGTATCCTGGATTCGATAGATGAGGTAGGGCACAGGATAGGCCCACTGTTTGGTTATCCTTCCCCCTCTAGATGGTAGCTGGTGACTGAAGGGGAAGTTATTCGAGCCTAGAAGAGCATCATGACGATCCCAGAGAAGTGACTTGTGAGTGGAATAAGCGGCGTATGCAGGGGATTTGTCAGAACAGAGATCTTGATGGGACCGATCAGCACTGTTGTGTTGATTGATATCTGAAGTGAGCTTAGCTGGATCTTATCCCCTTAGTAGAGGTGAGTCGGTTCGTGAGTTGTCTTTATGATTTCCCGAATCGATAGCCGAGTGAGATTCGAGTCGAGTGTACAGTCAAGAAGTCTGCTTGAGGAGTCGTCTTGATTATGAGGGACCGACTGATCCCACACTTCGAGTCGGTAATGATGACCCTTGGTCAAAATGACTCATCTGCTCGACTGGCCGATAGACTTGTCCTTGGCTGGGCTTTTGAGCCTCTAAGTTAGTTTGGACCATGGCCTTTTTTAGCCTATGCAGACAATCTTCGGTATCTTTCTCTTTAGATGATAAACTACCATAACACTTCTCAATTCTCTCTTCTAATTGTTCCATATATATATAAATCCTAAAATCATAAACATACTAGGAATTTTAAAACAAAAAACAAAACAGATTAGGAATCCTAATAACCTGTTACGAAAACAGATTTGAAATCATGTTACCAAAACAGATTAGGAATCCCAATAATCTGTTACCAAAACAAATTAGGAAACATATTAGGAACCTGCTATCCAACAGATTATTGTGTTGCCTTTCTTGTTTTGATGATGTTTAATAAATAATTTACCACTAATGTTGTTTATCTAGTATTTGTGTTTTCTTATTATAGACAAACAACGTTGTTGGAGGATGGATGGATCGAGCATTCAACGATCATATCCAATGGAGGTTGGAGGAATTGTGGAGTGAAGCCTACCCAATTCAAAGTTAAAGATCAAGTTCAAGCTTCATCCGTAAGTGTACCAAGTCGAGCTTATTGAAGATCAAGATCTAGCTTGGGTAACTTAGTTTAGGTTTTATATTATGTGTGTTAATACTTCAAGCTCAATATCACACACACACGTTTGGTTTGGTTTATCGTCGTTTTTAATTATGGACTTAACGACATTATTTTATATCTTTTATCAAGTTTATAAATCTATTGGAAAGTTTTCAAAACTTTGTTTAAACTCATTTTGTCAAGATCAAGCTTTTACAAGTCCATACTTATGTGATTTTGCAAAATAATGAGATTCCATAATTGGGAAATGCAAATTGGAATTTTTTTTTGTAATATGTTCAAAATCACATTTGCAAACATTTCCCAAAGTTTCATCAAGTTTGAAATTGATTTGTTACGTTTAATTGAATTTACAAAATCATGTTTTTCGTTCGTACATGTTTTACAAAACAGATGAGTTTTCATAAATGATAAGTGATATTTAAGAAATTCTTTCTTTTATATGTTTATCTTCATGTTTAGAAACTTCTCTCAAAATTTTACTATTTTCGGAGTTGATTTACTGTGCCCAATTGATTTTACAAAATTATGTATGTCAGCAGATTTTTAGAAACTGTATATCTGTGTTCAAACATTTATTTATCTCAACTGGAAAATGATTTTTCAGAAATTCTTTCTCTAACATGTCATTCTACATGTCTAGAACCTTCCCACAAAATTTCATAATTTTTGAAGCTGATTTACTTTTTTTAATTGATTTTACAAAGCTGATACGCAGTACTACAGTACCACGGTCGACCGCCACGGTCGACCGCCACGGTCGACCGCCAAACTCTCTGGAAGTTACTCAGCTTTGCATATGCCTCGCGGTCGACCGCGAGAACGTCATGGTCGACCGTCGTGCTGTCTTTTCCATCCTAACGGTTATTTTCTTGCAGCCGTTGGT
>BQKN01059688.1:79843-114682 GCA_022839385.1 Asparagus kiusianus
AACCCAAACAAACAATGGCTCTCATCTCCTTCCTCCCTTCCTCTTCAAACCCAACAAACTCCCCTCACCCTCACCAAACAAACAAGAGCTCCGCAACCAATAAGAAGAAAAAGAAACACCCCCCTCCTCTTCCGCCTCCTCCTCCCAAGAACTCCTCATGGGAACAGTTTAAGAATCTCTTGAGCTGCAAGAACACCGCAACTCTCCCCTCCCGAGTCCACGCTCCTTCTCCCACCAAGAAACCCAAGCACTGCACGAGGCTGGGATCCACCTGCGGCTCCTCAATCTGCGCGATCCGCGACGCGGTCAACACTACCAGAGTCACCGACCACCACAGCTCTTCCTCTGACGGCGGGACCCACATCAACGAGAGAACTCCGCTCTCTGCCAGGTCAGCGCCGGCGAGAGGCGGAGGAATTCAGCTGATGAGGTTCTCTGGGTGCTATGAGTGCCACGCTGTTGATGTACGCTCGGTCTCGAGGTGAATTTTGCTTTTTTGGAAATTTTGGGTGATTTTGTAGTTTTTGGTTTTTTTTTTAGGGGGTTGATTAAAATTTTGTGCTTGTGGAACGAAGGAGGTATCCGAGGCCGGGGACGCTGTGCCCGTGCACGGAGTGTGAGGAGGTGTTTACAAAATCCGAGAGCTTGGAGATGCATCAAGCAATTCAACATGCTGGTATTGTTTTTAATAATTAATATTACTATTGAAAATAATTTGAATTTGATTGCTGAAGTAAAGAAAGATCACATTGAATTATATGACAAAAAATTCTTTGAAGTTTTAAGAGGAAACTTGATATGCTCATGTTTTCAATTTCTAGTCAAATAAAAAATAGGTCAAAACTGTTGCAAACTTTTCTATAATTATTAGTTTTCTTTTCCTTTCTCAGTACAAAGAGACAATAAGTCATTATGACTAACCATGTGTCAAATAATGATTAGCTGAAAAATTATAGTTTTTCCCTTTCCAAAAAAAGAAGAAAAAGAAAAAAATGAATCAATTACTAAACGATAATTAGAACATAATTTCCAATATAATTTGATTATAGTGTCGGAACTGGGCCCAGAGGATTCAGGCCGAAACATAGTTGAAATAATCTTCAAGTCCAGCTGGCAAAAAATAGACAACCCAATCTGCAGCATCGAGCGCATCCTCAAAGTCCACAACACTCAGCGCACAATTTCTCGATTCGAAGACTACCGAGACTCGGTCAAGGCCCGGGCCCAGGTCCATCTTCAGCCCTCACAGCCCAAGTCCAAAAACCCCCGTTGCGCCGCCGACGGTAACGAGCTCCTCAGGTTCCACTCCACCTCCTTATCCTGTTCCCTTGGCTCCGACGGCTCAACCTCCCTTTGCCTTTCCTCAGCCAACTCTACGCCGTGCAGCGTCTGCACCATCATACGCTACGGGTTCTCGCGGGCGCAGCAGAACGTTGGGCCGTTAGGAGTCAGGACTACCGCGAGTAGCGGTAGGGCCCACGATTGGGGCCCGCAGTCGGAAAGTGGGCCGGCGGGAAGTAGGAGGGCTATGCTGGTTTGCAGGGTGGTTGCTGGGAGGGTGAAGAGGAGTGGGCCTGATGACGTGGAGAGCTCAGGGCCGTTCGATTCGGTATCAGCAGATGGGAGCCTTGAGGAGTTGTTCGTGGCTAATTCTAGGGCAATTTTGCCTTGCTTTGTTGTTATTTACAAGGCACTTGATTAGCTTCGGTTTAGGTTATTGATTGATTTTGTTTGTGTATTTTTATTTTTTGGTGACGTGTAATATAAACAATTATGTTATAGTGATGGGGAGAAAAGGGCAGCTCACCCTCTACGGGATCCTACTAAAGTAGTATTTGATTTCTTTTTTGCCTTTTTTCTTTTTATTTAATACGGTGATATTCTCTTTGTCTTGCATTAATGCATGATTAGTATCCTTGAACTGAACGTGAGTGGGTTTGATATCTAGTTAATTAGGACTATAATAATTAAGTGGGTTTAATATCTAATTAGGAATATAAAAATAGTTTGGGCTTATAGTAGATGAGCACCCTGCCAACACATTGGAGTTGACGGTCTACCGACTGAATTAAATCAAAAAGTTAAAATATGAAATATACATTGAGATGCTTTTAAATAGTATTTGGAAACATTTTTTTGTTAAAAACAACACTTTGTTTAATATAATGTTAATTTAGCAATATTTTTATCCATCAGTGTTTGATAAGTAATGAGATTAACGGAAATGCTACCATGAAATATGCAAGGGTAGAATTAAAAATTTTAGATCGGAAAACTGCATTAACTAGTTTTTTAATTTGGCAAGAATGTGATCTTTAGAGTCTAATCATATCATTATATATCAAGCAATTTATTAGCAAATATTAAATGAGAAAGTATACATCAAAGTTCAAAGCTCGCTACCAACTACATGTCTCTTGATCCAAAGATTTTTAATTTTTTTTTACATATTGCTAGTAGATAGGCGTACGAGATTAATGCATGCCACGTGAACTTTTGATTAAGAACTAGACAAGCATTGAGATCGTCAAAGGGTTTACCATGACTATTATGAGCTCCAGCCATCAATGGCTCCAGAGAAAGAAAACTTGGGAGATCGAGTAAGTAGCAAAGCTAGAATAGGGCTATTTCGATATTTGTTGGATTAGCCTCCCAAATTCATGAAATTGCTATGAGATCCGCTAAGTCATGTAAATTGTCTGAAATTAGTCCCCACGTTAGCACCCCCGTTGAATTGAAGGGAAATACTTCTTGAATTTTAAGTTTTTGAGGGCGGAATGCTAGTTATAACCTTTTCAATGTAGATTCAAACCTGATGTAGGGCGATGAAGAAGAATTCTGGGGTTGATTTTATGCAACAGAGAGGAAATTTTTTTCACTTTCTCATAAGATGAAGTCAAAATTAGACCTAGAGAGGTAGTCTTTAATTAAGATCGTTAATTACTCATCCATACATAAGTACTAACAGAATTATAATTAACAGATTGGATGAAATTTTGTATCAAAGGGACTAATCTCAGACATCTTATATAGGTTGAGGGACACAACAGAAATTTCAATGATTTGAGGGACAAATCTCGAAATATGAAGACTTTGAGGGACTAACTAGAAGGCTATAGTAAACACATCTGTGCACGATTACAGCTCTTTTTAGTGAGATAACCACGTGATGCTTCCACTTCTCGCTCGCCCAAGCTCCCAAGGGATTCACATAAAAGAGAAGGGGGGGAAATCCCGCTGGGATCTGTGAGGATAAGCAAGAGAAATTTGTGGATTTCAGTGCAGTATTTAGTGGGATTAAATAATGTGAAGATTCCAATTTGACTCACCTAACCCAAGCATTAGTTCGTTAATTACGCAGTCTATGCAATTATCATATCATATCATATACTCCCTTTAAAGTAAGAGTTCGGAAAAATTTTCCTATGATCAATATTTTTTTTTTTTGGTAAATGAAAATTTTTATTCATCTCCAAATATGAAAGTTGTATTTACATCAATGATCTCAATATGAGATATACCAGGAAATGTGCAGCTAAAACTCAAGAAAACAGAGCTATAGCCACAACACAGTAATTACAAACAGGAAACAAGAAACCTGTATATGCAAAACAGATTCCAGAAATCCTCAGTGAAGACTTGAGCCTGTCATTCAAAGTGCAGTATCAGTGCACGTCTGTGCATGTTTTACAGTGAGTGAATCCAGGCATCATTATCAGAAGAGATGTTTGAGTTTAGAAGCACTATCATGATATCAACTTTAATACCCTTCACTAGATGCTCAACTGACCTGTTCTTTTGCTGGAAAACTCTCATATTCCTCTCATTCCAGATTGCATAAATGGTGTCTGACAGAGCCATTCTTTTAACCCTTTGTTTAATACCTTTTCCTTTCAATCTTGAACTGAACCAGTTTATCAAAACCTCCCAATTGCATGACCTCCAAGAGAATTGAAGCCAATCCATTATACAATTCCATACATCACTAGAATAAGCACACTCAAAGAGCAGGTGGTTCCTGCTTTCCTGAAAAGAATCAGAACATAAGGAGCAATGATTTGTATTTATTATTCCCCTTCTTAACAATCTGTCCTGGGTATTCAGTCTATTATTGACAGCTAACCAGCTTATGAATGAGTGTTTAGGATAGCATAAACTCTCCCATATTGTATTGTGCCATTGGACATTACTGATGGCTGGATTTAAAGCATGGTACAATGCAGAAAACTTCAACCCCCCCCCCCCCCCCTATTACAAGAACCAATCAATTGAGTTAGGTTTCCAACTCCTCCACAGAAATTCAAAGCCTTGTCCCTTGCTTTGATTAATTGTTTCCACATCCAAGAGTCCCCTGATCTTGCTTTAACATGCCAGATATCACTTTGTTTCAAATAGGTACCATGAATCCATTTAATCCACATTAACTCCCTATTAACATGAATATTCCATAAGTTCTTCAAGGCAGCTGCAAGATTCCAAACTGAAGCAGAGAAAATGCCAAGACCACCCTGTTTTTTACCTAGACAAACTCTGTCCCAGGATACTAAGGGAATTTTGGATGTTTGATTTGAACTCCCCCACAAATAATTCCTACAGATTTCATCTATTTTCTGTGTTACCTTGACTGGCAATAAGTAATTTGAAGACCAATAAATCTGAACTCCCAAGATGATACTCTTAATCACTTGTAATCTGCCAGCATATGTGAGTTTTCTGTGCTTTTGCCATGTTTGTATTTGGGTATTAATCTTATTTAAGAGAGAATTACAGTCTTCATAAGATAGTCTTTTGCATACTAGAGGAACCCCCAAGTATCTAATAGGGAAACATCCTTCAGTTAAACATAGTTGATCTTTGATATCTACTTTTACAGATTCTTCAACCCCTCCAAAGAAAATAGATGATTTCTCTTTATTTGCTTCAAGTCCAGAAATATTACCAAAGTCTGTGACACACTGATAAAGTTTCTTGACTGAATACAGGTCTCCTTTACCAAAGAGCAATAGATCATCAGCAAAGATTAAATGCGTAATCTTCATTTTGCCACATCTAGGATGATATTTAAACTGTTTATCCTGTTTCAAAAGGTCTAAGCTCCTTGACAAATACTCCATACCCAAAATGAAGAGATATGGTGAGAGTGGATCACCTTGCCTCAAACCCCTTTCCCCCTTAAAATAAGCATGCAGTGTACCATTTAGGGAGATGGAATATTTTGGAGTAGATATACACACCATGATCCAGTCAATAATCCTTTTTGGAAAACCAAGCCCCTTGAGCATTTCTTGCAGAAAATTCCAACTTATGGTATCAAAAGCCTTCTTTATATCAATGTTTAACATGATTCTGGAAGATATGTTCCTCCTGCTATAGCTTTTAACAAGCTCATGGGCCAACAAAGTATTACTTGTTATTTGCCTACCCTTGATGAAAGCACTTTGAGCCTCATTCACCAAGTAGCCTAAAACAGATTTGACTCTATTTGCCAGGATTTTTGATATAAATTTGTAAAGACTATTACAGCATGAGATTGGTCTAAAATCAGAAGGTGTTTTAGGGCAATGTACCTTTGGTATAAGAGTAATAGAGGTTGAGTTTAATGTACCCAAGAGTTTTCCTGAAGTGAAGAATTCCTCCACTGCTTGTGTGATTTCATCACCCACAATCGACCAAGATGATTTGAAAAAACATGCACCATACCCATTAGGTCCAGGAGCTCTATTATCTGACATTGAGAAAATGGCTTCTTTAATCTCTTCTTTGGAAACAGCTCTCTGCAAGAATTTAGCTTGAGAATCACTTAGACACGGCCCTGATTTAATCACATTCATATCAGGAATTATAGTATCAGTAGCTCTCCCCATTAGATTTTGATAGTATGACACAAATTCCTTTGCAATTTCATCACTATCAGTCATCCTTTCCCCAGTGTTCTTATAAAGAGCTAAAACTCTATTGTGATGCCTGTTACACTTCAAGATTTTGTGAAATAAATCTATACATCTGTCTCCCTTGATACTCCAAGCAATTCTGGACTTTTGATGATAGAAGGATAGTTCACAATCCAGCAATTTGTTATATAAAGCTAAACATTCTTTTTCCCTGTTAATGAGATTTGGACACATAAGGTTGCTTTGAAGATCTTTCTGTACTTCTTCCAGAGCTAATTTTGCTCTCTGAACTTGTTCTCCTATATTGTTGAAGTGTTTCCTGTTTAATTCCTTGAGTGAACCTCTCAGGAGCTTCAATTTTGACCAAACAGAGTACATTTTATATCCTTTAACTTCATTATGTCATATGCTAGATACTACAGGCAGGAAATTTTCATGTTTAATCCACATATTGAAAAATTTGAAAGGCCTCTTTCCTAGTTTAAAGTCAAATGGAGATAAGGCCTGGAGAATGGTCAGATAAGCCAGGTAGCAAATATTCTACTTGACTAGAGTTATGTTTATGCAACCATGAATCATTCACCAAGGATCTATCTAGTCTACTCCACACTCCTGAACTAGTGTCCTGCTTGTTGCTCCAAGTGAAGAAACACCCAATTGTCTTGAGATGATTGAGGTGACTATCACTTATAAAATCACTGAGATCTCTTATGTCACCCTCAGATAAAGTAGATCCCCCAAGCTTTTCATCATTATTGACCATGGCATTGAAATCACCACTGATAAGCCAAGGTATATCACCAATAGCTTGTTGAATATGTTTTAATTCTGACCACAGCTCCTTCCTTGCTACTGCTTGATTATATCCATAAATTGTTGAAGTTACACAATTGATCCTCCCATCCAGAAATTTGACAGAACAAGTAATATGCTGAGCTGAATGATTTATCATTTGAATTTCCAGAAGATTAGGGTCCCAAAGGATCATTATTCTAGCTTTACCAGAATCTCTTACATTAGCCTCCCATCTCCAATTATGTGCTATTTTCCTGGCAATTATTGGCAACATATTATCTTTAATCTTTATTTCAGTCAGTCCTATAAAAGATAAATGATATTGTGAGATGTAATGTTTCACCAATTGTTGCTTAGAGGATTTATTTAATCCTCTTACATTCCAAAAAGTCCAATTCATAATTTTCTCATCCCCCCTCTATCAACTGTAGAGGGATCTTGAATTCCTAGGGATAAACCTCTCCTAATTTTGCTCTTTTGCACTTGTGACCAAGAATTAACATCTTGAAGACCTTTGTTTCTAGTATCCCCATTTCCAGAAATCAGATTTTGTATATGCACCACATGCACAGGATTTCTTGGAGATTTACTGCAGGTACCAACAATATATCCCTGAGTATCCATTTCAGGAGTAACTTGCACATCAGATATGAATACCTGTTTTGACCCCAGATTTTCCACAATGTGAACATCCTGAGTATCAGATATATGCATTTGATCAGCAACTTGTCCAATATTCCCAGGCTCATGCTCAAGCTTATGTTCTCTTAAAATCCGTGAGGTGGATTCAGAACTAGGATTCAGTGAATTAGTGTTGCCTTGAACACAGATTCCAGAAACATCCTGTTTATCATGCTTCCTACCATTTTGTGCATTTTTTGGAACCCATCTTTGAGTCTTTGGAAATCTTCTGCAGAACATTGTGTCATGCCCCACAATCTTGCAGTTATCACACCATTTTGGTTTCAATTCATATATCACCTTTTGTTTTATCATCACACCATTTGGGCCTTGAATTGAGATTTGATCAGGAAGTGGGGCTGGCATATGAACTTTAACAAGAACCCTAGCATACGATAGCCTCTGTCTGCTAGCTGTGAGTTTGTCTGTAGCTATAGGTCTTCCAATTAGACTTGCAATTTTACTAAGACTTTTTGAGTTCCATAGATTGAGTCTAAGTGCAGGAAATTGAATCCACATAGGATAGATATAATCATTTAATTTCTCAATTTCATCTCCACTCGACCATGTTTTTAATAATAGAGTTCTTGATCCAAAGAACCATGGACCATTAACAAGAATATCATTTATTTCATCCTTATTCTTGAACTTGAACAGGAAAATGCCTGGCTTAAGAATGCAAATCTCTGGAATTACCCAACGAGCCCAGACTTTATGAACAAAACTTTCCATGGCTTTAAACTTTGCATTTAGGCCCAAAACTTGGCCAATTAAGGAAAATTGCCACATTGAATTTCCTTCATTCCATTCTTCCTCATCAAAAATCACAGTATCATTAGATGTAGGTGAAACAAAGTTTAGATTCATGCTTGTACCAGACTTTCTATTGTCTGTAAAAAGACTAGCCCAACTCTTAGCTGGATTTTGGCATTCACTCTTGGTTTCCAATTGAGGAACATCATCTAAATTTGATTTAGAAAATTTCGAAACCAAATTTTCGATGAGAGATTTAGTAACTGGATTTTGTTTTGTAATTTTAACTCCATTCAGGTCAGGTTCAAGAAATGAAACAGAATCCAGATCATCAAGAATTCCATTTGCTTTCAGTACAGAAGAACTAGACTTAAGATCAGATTTATCCTCAAGGTTCCTATCAGATTGCGGCACTTGATGCCGAGGCAAAGAATTTTCCACAGATTCAACCTCATCAGCCCAAGAATCTTTAGCATAACTGCAAGTAGGACTGGACTCACCTTGAAGATATCGAGATTGAAAACCATTGGATCTTGAGGAGAAAGGAACTGGATCAGGAGCAGAGCTCAACAAATCCGACAGTAGAACCTTCTTCTTCTCTCCAATTGGACCCGTAGATCCCATCAGATCCAAATCAGATTCTTCATCATCTTCAAAGAAAACAGTATCAGGAGATTTTACAAGTGAAGAAGAACTTGGATTAGAAGCTCGCAATCCAATTTCAAGAATTTTTTTCCCCATTTTTCCCTTTTTTCCTTGCCATTTCAAAGCGGGGGTGCACGTTAGCGGGACGAAAATCGCCCTCTAACCTGCGCCTTCAGACATTCCCGCTCAAGTTTGGGAATTTCGGTGTCTTTTTAGTGGCTCAAACTATCCACCTCCTATGATCAATATTAATCTTGACTATTTGAATATTTTATTTAAATTTTAATTTATTGTAATCATAATTAAATCCTATCCTAATCCTATGTGAACTACTTATATGTTAATAATGTAAAGATTAATAATCTATAATATATGAAGATTGCAAACAAGCCCAAAAAGTTTCAAAAATTACACAAAACACCTTTAAAAGTATAAAATTACACAAAACATCTAGACATTTCAAAACTTCAAACAACAAATATGAAACCCTCTATATTTTAAAAATTATAAAAACACCCTCAAAAGTTCAAATAATAAAAAAATATTATGAAATTCTGAAATTTCAAAACTTGCGAACAATAAAGACGAATTCCAAGAATTACTATTAGACACTAAAGAACTAAAATTTATAAAAAATAACCTTAAAGTTATAAATATTCCAAAAAACTCATTCGAAAATTAAAAAACACAGAAAACCCTAAGGTTTAATAACTTATAACCAATACATATCAAATCTCAAAATCATACGAGTTTGAGAAAATCTTCCTATGGTCAATATTACCCTTGACTATTTGAATATTTTATTTAAATTTTAATTTATTATAATCGTAATTATATCCTATCCTAATCCTATGTGAACTACTTACAGGTCAATAATTTGAAGATTAATAAGCTATAATATATAAAAATTGCAAATAATCCCAAAAAGTTTCAAAAATTACACAAAACACCCTTAAAAGTATAAAATTACACAAACATCTAGATGTTTCAAAACTTAAAATAACAAACATGAAACCCTCAATATTTTAAAAACTATAAAAACAACATCAAAAGTTCAAATAATAAAAGAGCGCTATGAAATTCTGAAAATTTAAAACTTGTGAACAACAAAGATGAATTTAAGGAATTACTATTAGACACTAAAAACTAAAATTTATAAAAAAATAACCTCAAAGTTATAAAATTTGGGAAAAACTCCTTCAAAAATTAAAAAACACACGAAACCCTAAAAATTAATAACTTATAACCAATACATATCAAATCTCAAAATTATCAGCAGACCGTTAAAAATTTAAATTTTACAACAAACAATCTAAAGTTTCAATAATTATAAAAAATATCCTCAAAATTCAGAGTTGCAAGAAATATTCTAACATTAAAAAACTTACTACCAACACATGAAACATGAAAATTACAAACACCCAACTTAAAATTTAAATTTTAAAAAACACTCTCAATGTTTCAAAATTTGCAAAACATACCCTTAAAAATTCAAAATCACGAAAAAGCGACTAAAATTTCAAAACATAGGAAAAAAGAGAGTAGTTGTTTGATATTTTTTCATTAAGGTATGTAAATTTAACTTTTATTTTAAGGTTTTACTATCCTTTTTTGGCATCTAAAAGTAGTCTAATTTTATCGAAAAAGATAAAGATGGAGAATGATTGATAACGTCTCAATAAAAAATAAAACAGAAGGAATGAAAGGTGTTGTTTGATGAATATTTTATAGAATATGTTTTGTTTGGAGTAAATTAGGAATTTTTGGAAGGGATTTTCATAAACTTTTTAGTAGTTTTATATGTTTATGTGGATATTTTTATTATATAAAAGTATATTAGATTTAGTATTAATCTTTATTTTATAATTTTTTAAAGTCTATCAAGGATTAGGAACAAACTCCATATTATATTTTGTGTTATTTTAGTCCACTTTTAACCAATCATCTTGTCTTATGAACTTTAATTATTCATGTTTTTAGAACGCTATTTTTTGAAGTGTTTTTCACTTTTACAATGCTATATTTTCTCAGGTCAAGCTTGGTTCATGATAATTCAAATTGATTTCAGATTACATTTATTTCCTGTCAATTCAATTATCAATATAAAAATTTAAATTAGGTGTAGTTCATTTAAACGAATATTAAAGAAAATAAATAATCACAATGCTAAAGTTTAGAGATATAAGTAAGCAAAAACTATCAAATTGGAACCGAGGAACAAGTTTTAGTAAAGAAATAAACCAAATATACTTAATCATGATATTTGATCACGTGCATAAAACCCAGTGAATAAGAAAATTCTCGGTACAGTTCAAGTTGTTTGATTATAAACTCATTTATTCTTTAAGACAGGCATTTTGCATTAAATTATTTGGCTTTCTAAGATATAAAACCACGTTTTTTGAACAATACGTTTATAGAGGAATACATTCCTAACGCGTACGTGAAGTATTACTAGATATGAGTCTAAACTACATTCTTGTTGGAAATGTTAGCTTCGTCATTAATTTAAATATTATTTTATTTTATTTCATTCTATCATCTGATTGGTGGCTAACAAACACAACTGTATGGTTTGTTGTAATCGTATTTTTGCAACTACAGTGCAAAAAAAAAGCTAAAATTAGATTATTTAAAAAAAATCGGCGAAAATGAATCTAATTTATTTGTCTTTTGCTTTTAAGGGTTTTTGCATATGTAACCCCTCAAATCATAGTTATTAACAAAAATACCCTCTAAATCTTGGTATTTACAAAACTAGCCCTTAAATAGTCAATTTTGAAGAAAAAAATTAACCCCAAAGCAATTAATCGTCAACTTTATAAGCTAATGTGTAATCGTAATGTAAAAACTATCAACAAAATAGTCAAATTTTTAGAACTAAGTTGATGATTTGTTTATTTTAGGGATATCTTTTCACAAAGTTGATGATTTGAGAAGTAATTTTTTTTTTTTGTTGAGAAAAAGGATGGATTACCATAACAGTAATCCAGCCAGCTAAATTAGATTTGAGTGGTAATTTTACAAATACTATCATTTAAAGAGTATTTTAGCAGATACCCATGATTTAAGGGGTATATATACAAATAATTTTAAAAAGTTGCTTGCATTCAATTTAACTGCGTATCGCTTAGGGAAAAGTCGTCTCCTCTCTCAATTGTATTCGCAAGAAGATGCAGTACAACGAATAAACAAGGGAAATTTCACAAAATCCCTTTAAACTTTTGTTTGTACCTTGTAAATGGCCAATCACTAAATTGAGATTTTTTTTTCTCTCGAGAACATTTTGCATGTTTACCTTTTTTAGGTTAGGGGGTGTGTTGGAAAACTTTGAAAGCTTAAGGGGATTATACTAGACACTAACATTCAAGGGGTTTTATGGGGGGAAATGATTATGGGGTTTCGCAGGAAACCCCTCAGTTTTCAGGGAGGTTTGTGAAATCTAATCGACAAACAACTACAGTTGTAGCTGTCTTTTATAAATTGCAATCAATGCATACCAAATGGTCCCGAGATATCAAGCCTTGTTAACTGTACGAGGTTATAACCTGTTCGATCTGGAGAGACAACGAACCATTTTTCTTTCATTAATTCTCGTTTGCTTTTGGTGTTTAAGAGCTTGGTTGTTTTTTTAAAGATGAGTGACTTGGTCATATAAATAATTTGCTCACTGACTTTACTCATTCTGATGCTGATGCTGATGCTGATGCTGATGCCAGTTCTGTGCTTCCTGTCTTGTCTCTTCTTTGCATCTTCACATACTAATTCTCCTCTATATGCTCACTGATCCTCCCCTGCTTTTCTTTGTTTCTTGTCATGTCATTAGACCTTAATTAAAGCTGTAAATCACTTCATTATTAATAATATTTTTGGGAAAGATTCTTCAAGTGTACTGCAGTCTGCAATACTTGCATCGTCGCTATTGTTTCTTGTCGTGTCATTAGACCTTAATTAAAGCTGTAAAATTTACAACCGAGTCTACCCCTGATGCGGCGATGACAAGAAAGGGGTCGGTCTCCAGCGAAATTGCCGGATGGTCGAATAGCTCTCTGCCCGCACAACGTAACAGCTCGTTAGAAAGCGTCTATTGCTTACAACGGTACTATGCTATTGAAAATATGTGTTCGTAACAGATCAGAGTTTATATACGCCTTAGTACTATCATTCAAAGTTTATTCCCTTCTACCATGAAAGGGATTTTCTTTATACTACCATTATTGCGCGTGTAAATGCACGTGCAATCGATATTAAAACTTAATTATTCTAATTATTATATTAAAATGTTACTTTAATATCCTAAAGTATTATAGACATGTTAAGACCTTTTTATGATATTTATTCTATAAATATCCGATATTTTATCTTAGTTTATTCGAAACTATATATGACATTATATTGGAGTGTGTTGAAATTCTAATTATTTTTCATTGTGTTTATTTGCATGAAAAATAACATTGTCATTGTTGGAAACATGACATACAACGCAGCGTAATTCGCATATCATGTAGATTAATCAAAATTAATTAAAGTTTAGAAGAATACCTGAAACGCTTTCTGAATTTCTTCTAAAATATGTCCCAAGATCAATCCAAAACAGCTTCCTCATGAGAAAAAACTTTCAACTGAAATCCACCAATCACCGAAGATGAGCAATACTGAGAGATAGATTTTCTATTTCTTTATTTTTTATTCTTCATAAGGCTACATATGAACCCTATATATAGGGTTGCACTTGCCTTATAGATTTTAATTTCAAAATAATTCTCAATTGTTTACAACTCTATCCATAATATTTAAATATAGAATATTTTTTCATAACAATTAAGGAGAAATAGAATTATATTGTATGTAAACCTCTTCCAGTGACATAAGTGAGACCAATTGGGCCCAATATCGAGAACCAATTATTAATCAAATTAATAATTTTAATTTAATAATTAAATCCCTATCCAACCAACTTTTCATAAAAACTCTTCCATATATGGGGTTAAATTTTCGTGAATAATATTATCTTACATTCAGTCTCCTCCAGTATCGATTTGTTTTAGGCAACTTTATTGAGCATGACAAATCACCAATTCTCTCATCCTAAAATTACAATCCCCACGAACATAAATAAAAATCATTTTAAAACATCAAAATAATTTTATTTTATAAGGAAAAAAATTTTCAAAATAATTTTCAAAACTACCCGTTGATAGAAATTTAATATCTTCATGGGATAGACATAATAAATTAACTCATGAAAATGAGTATACTAGATCCTATCTAGATATCCATCATTTTCCTAAATAAAATCTAGTAACCCAACATTTTAGGTTGTATAGCACTTGTAAAACAAGCTTAATGATCATATCAAAACATACTAAATTATCAAATCGAAAATGACAATATCATCAAGTCTAAGGAGCACGTAACAATTCGAATTCTCTATCTCTTAGGTGACTCATCCTAGAGAATCTAAATGTGGTATTGTGCTAACATATCACAATATGCGCTTATGACATGCACATGAGGAATCTTCATTCCCGATAGCTGAGACTAACTATCATATCTCACATATCGGTGTCATGCATAATAACATATTATAACAAAGTCATCATGTACTAGTCATAGGTTAAGCACAAATTTAATAAACATTTGCCTTAGATTATATCTTCAAGCAAGTGACCATCACAGTGCATGGTCTAACAAAATAAGTTACATGGAGAATACAACAATTATATAAAAGACACCCAAACAATATGTGCAACAATAAAACTTAATAATATTTAAAATTATTAAGGCCATATAACACTACTCTAGCACTTATTTTATACTTATATCTTTTTATAATATAAAGTGTAATAGATGCTTAATTAGTAGGCTATGATATGCTTTAAAAAGTCCTAGAAATAAAGAAAGAAAATAGAAAAGAAAAAAGTTGGTGTAAAATGACCAAATTGTCCTTATAACTTTAAGGAAATGAAGGACAATTTTCTCATGTCCTTCAAACTTTTCCTACCCTCACAAAGTTTTAAAAATAGTAGTATAGTTTAATGAATGGATAGTTAGATTGTAGGGAAAGAGCACGTGTTAGCATCTCAGCTTGCTGGGATAGATGCACATATTGTTATCTTATGGGAGAAGAGCTCTCATTTTGTGGTTACTGCTCTTTTGATTTTGTGGGATCCTATATTGTAGGTAAGGTGACATAATGGCTAAAAAGTAAACATCATTGGATAGTGCCTCGTCGATTGGGGTGCCAAACCGTATCCGTATCCGAAGAAATATCTGTAACCGTATCCGTTAGGATACGAATATGGTTACTCAAATCTATTACCGATAGGATATGGTTACGGATATGGTTTTGTAGTGAAATATCCGTATCCGTATCCGAAAATATCCGAATACATATTGGTCATACTCTTACGATAGTTTCGATTCTTAGATTATGGATTTGTGGTTAATTTTAATGATCAAGATGTCTAATCTTAGCTTTTCAATCATAAGGAACATATTAACGAACTCTTTTTGTATCACATGACTATATTTTTCTGAATACTATCTAAATTTCTCATATCCTTTTTGTATCCGCATGCATATCTGTTTATATATCTGCATCTATATCCGTAACCGTATCCGGTTTTGGCGGACATGGATATGAATTTTTCTTACCGATGTATATCCGTATCCGTATCCGTATCCGAGATGGGTAAGCGGATATGGATATGGTAAGTGCCATATCCGAGCCATATCCGCTCCGTTAACACCCCTGCTCGTCGATCACCACTCCTGAGGGGTAAACTATCGTGTGACCTACGGGGTGGTATGGTTCACCCTTTTCTTATAGAAGATTGTAGGCATCAAAAATTACCTATAGGTCTCCGCACGCGGCTCGAGACAGAGAGAAGACGATGAACGTTGCTATTCGAGTCAAAGAAGCTCATGTGATGATGACAAACGTACAAAGTGAGTCGACGGACCATACGAAGCAACGGAACTTCGGAATAATGAAAACACGAACTGATCAGGAGCTCTGCGTCGCTTACGAAAGGCGAAGCGGCCCTCGTATCCCATTTATTCCATATATGATTCAATCATGGGAGCTTGTAGATCTCCTCGTTAGCTTTCTAACGCATCTTGAACCACGCAATTCTGAGTTCGGACGATGAAAATACGACGAAAACGGACAGAACACGCGAATCGAAGTTCAGGCCAAAGTTAGCCAAGACACCAAATGGTGTCTCGGCCAAACCTTGGCCGAGACACCAAGTGGTGTCTCGGCCAAGACTCGGCTGAGACACCAAGAGGTGTCTTGGCCAAGGCTTGGCCGAGATACCCATGAGTGTCTCGACCAAGTCTTGGCCGAGACACCTCTTAGTGTCTCGGCCCAAGCTTGGCCGAGACACTCAGGGTGTCCGCAGACCCGAAAAACTAAAATTTGACAGTTTAAAGCTGTTTTTCGATCGTTAACCGTCTGGATTTGTTTTAACTGATAGAATATCATCCAAGAACGTGGTTAAGTGGTTACAACTGAAGATAAGATCGAATCGACCGTTCTTATATGAAAACAGGGGTCTCTAAGCCTATAAATACAGCCTCATGGCCTTTATTTTTTCGGATCTGGAATTCTCGAGCATTGGCGAAGCCCTGCTGAATTGAAGACTGAAGAACCATGAATTTCAGAGAGGATGAGGAGACTTTAGCGAATTCTTCGGCATAAAGAAGGAGAGTTTGATAGGTCTGCAGCCAGGTTCTTTTCCTTGAGATTGCCCCGTTGCGGTGATCTCGAGAAGAGTGGTTATCTCGCTGTTGCCGAGATAATTACTCGGTTTCTTAATTCCTTCGCGAACAACGAAGCTCCGGATCTGATCTGATCGTTTGGTGGTCCACGGATATTAACGTCCTCGTCACAGGCCAAGATCTCACGCAAGCAGAAGACCGATAAACGATCTCTGCGTTTGTTTTGACGAGAATTGTATTTTTATTGTGTAAGAGTCTTATAAAAAGACTATTTTTTTGTATTTTTATTGTAACGACTGAAGTTGTAATGATTAACTCAATGAAGAAACCAACTTTCTCCTCAAACAAAGATGAGTGGAAACCTCTCTAATGGTGGTAGTTTAGTAAATAAGTATTTTTTATGCTCTCCAAAAACATTATTTGGTTCATTTATATTTTATTGAAAAGTGTTTACATAAAGTAGAGGAAAGGAGTTTTTTTTTTTTGGGATTGTTCGATAACCATCCCTTAAATCAACGCTATTTTGATATTAGTCCCTCAAATATTTATATTTTGATATTAGTCCCACAAATTGCATAAATATGTTGATATTGGTCCATGTGGTTAGATGGTGTGATAACTAATAAGAATATTCTGTTTAAGATAACTATTTATTTATAAGGATAGTTATACTCCCCTATCTATACTCAAACCCACTTAAACCCAATAGAGACCTAAACCCATTTCTTCACCCTTCTTCTCTGACGGTTAAATAATACAATAAAAACACACAATGGAGATCCTCCTCAATACTTGTTTCTTCACCTAGTACCCGAACCTAATAGAGACCAGACTCAATACCCTTTCTTCTCCAATAGAGACTCTTAACAACACACAAGAAATCCTAACACTCACTTGTGAATTTAAGGGACAAATATAAAAAAATATCATACAAATCCCATAAAAATAGTGTTGATTTAAGGGACTAATATCAAACCTTAACACTTAAACTACACACAAGAAACCCCAAAAGCAAGAGAGATTTAGCATTATGAGTAGAAAAACATCAATAATAATCGCGACTTCCTGATTCAAATCACGAAATTACTAGAAAATTGGGATTTTGCAGTAGAAGCCAAATCTTGTACATTGAGAGCAGTAATCCAAAAAGTAACCATCTTCTATAGATCAAGATGTAGAGCTCTTTGTAGGCTATCTAAAAATCATTATAGATAGCTGATCCTCATCAAACATAAATGATGAAAGTTACAACCTGATGACTTTCACATCTACAACTCGGTAATGAAAGTTACAATCAGACGACTTTCACGATAACAGACGAAGGCTACAATCTAAAGAGTTTCACGTAAATTGATGAGGATTACAATTCAACGATCGTCATGACAACCGATGAAAGCTCTGAACAACAGCCTTCACAGCGAGAATTACAATCCGATGATTCCTACATTTCAAGGAGCTAGAGCGAAGATTACAAAATAGCGATCTTCGCAACGCTCTGACAAAAGAGATTACAAGTCAACGACCTCTTCAGATCCAAATGCAAAGCTCATTGCTGCGTTTTTAGCCCAAACGCTGGGTTCATCGCTACGTTCCAGATCTAAACGCAGAGCTCATTGCTGTATTTTCAGCCCAAAATGCAGGGTTCATCGCTACGTTTTAGATCCAAACACAGAGGTTATTGCAGCATTTTTAGCCCAAAATGCAGGGTTCATCGCTATGTTCCAGATCCAAATGCAGAGCTCATTGCGGCGTTTTCAGCCCAAAACGTAAGGTTCATCCCTACATTCCAGATCCAAACGTAGAGTTCATTGATGCGTTTTCAGCCCAAAACACAGGGTTCATCACTGCATTCTAGATCTAAATATAGAGATCATTGCTGTGTTTTTAGCCCAATACTCAGAGCCTAACTTTGCGTCCCAAGGTCAAGATGCACAGTTCATTCCAAAATGTGAATTTCGTGTTTGACTAGTTCAAACAGTACCTGAACGGTTTCAAAACTGTTTTTCCACTTAATGGGGGCGATTACACCCTATGAACCCTCATTAAGGAAAGATTTAAGGGGGTGATTACCCCCCTTAAACTCCTATAAACCCTCATTAAGGAGAGATTTAAGGGGGCAATCAACCAATCTCTTTCTCTTCATCTCTTCATAATAACACCAATATCTAAAAGCAAATCAAAGCAAAAAACCAAAAAGCAACATCAAACTTCACCAAAAAAACCAAAAATTAAAAAAAATCCAACCCCAAAAAAAATCCCCAAGGCCTTACGCGTGAAAAACTTATAGTGCATGTCAACGACAGTGATCTAATGGTGGGCGACGGTGGAGACATGATCGGGGGCGTGATCGAGGCAGCGGACGGAGGCACAGGCGAGGTAGGCGTAGAGGCGGCGGTAGCGATGGAGGCGTCGGTGATGGCGGAGGAGAAGGAGGCGCAACGGGGATCTCGTGGGCATCACGGCGGATCTTGGCGCGGGAGAGGGAGCCGGGGCCGCCGCGGGATCGGAGGTAGGGGAGAGTGAGATCGAGACTAAGAAGACGACGGTGAGAACGATGGAGGCGTCACCGACGACGAAGGAGCAGGAGGCACAGCGGGATCTCGTGGGCATCGCGGCGGATTTCGGCATGGGAGAGGGAACCGGCGCCGCCGTATGATTGGAGGAAGGGGCGAGTGAAATCGAGAACAAGAAGACAACGACGAGAATGAGGGAGAGTGAGATCTGTGATGAGGAATAAGGAGAGGGAGAGATGGGGCGTTGAGGAGTGGGAGGAGGAGAGGAGGAGAGAGTTGAGGGAGGGGGCAGAGGGGGACTGGAGGAGGGAGGTGTAGGGGAGAGGGTAAAATTGGGATTTTAAGTAAAGTGCATTGGAACTTGGGGAGAGGTGAGCTAGAGGGGCCTGAGGATAATATTTTCAAAAATTAGGGGCTGTAACACATGTTGGCCTCTTTGTTTTGATGATGTTTAACAAACAATTTACCACTAATATTATTTGTCTAGTGTTTGTGCATTTCTATTTATTGTAGACAAACAACGAATTGGAGGATGGATGGATTGGGCCATAACGATCATATCCAATAGAGGTTGGAGGAATTGTGGAGTGAAGCAACGTACAATTCAAGTTAAAGATCAAGTTCAAGCTTTTTCCGCAAAGTTTACCAAGTCATGCTCATTGAAGACCTTCATCAAGCTTGGGTATATTTAGTTTAGGTTTTATATTATGTGTGTTGGTACTTTAAGCTCAATTATCTATACACACACATTTTATTGGTTTCCTTGTATATATATGTAGTCACATATATATACAACACAAGTTTTGGTTTTCATGTTTATAAATATGAAATTACATGTTTTATATTTATTATTATGATTTGGTTTATCTACTTAGATATGAAACAGATATATTTTCATATACATACTCATATGTTTCATTTTCCATTGTATTTGTGAAAATATTGTTTTCTCAGTTTATGGACTTAATAACAATCATATACATATTTTATTAAGTTTACAAAATCATTGTGCAAAGTTTCAAAACATGGTTTAGCCTAAATGTCAAAATTCATATGTTTACATTTTCGTGTTTTGGACTATTTTGTAAAATAATGATATTTTTTATTTGGGAAGTCCTTTTTGGAAACAAGTTATTGTAGCATGTTTATTATCATGTCTACAATCATTCCCCAAAGTTTTATATTTTTTGGAATTTATTTGATATTTTTAAACAGTGTTTTAAAATCAGAAAAACAGTTTTCAAAATCAGTTTTTGGAATGTATCAGTATGCGGTCGACCGCACCGGTCGACCGCACCTGTGTTCATTCGTCAGTGGGCAGCAGAGAGCTTGTCGGTCGACCGCCGCGGTCGACCGTGAGCTCGAGACTTCCCACGGTCGACCGCACCGGTCGACCGAAAAAGTCTCTGCTCGTTTTCTCAGCTTGGGATCTGGATTGCGGTCGACCGCGAATTTTTTTGGTCGACCGCCGATATGACCGTTGGTTCCCAACGGCTATTTTCTGAGCTGATTATTTCTGGGGCTGTTTTTGTCATTTGCTTGGGGTTTTGGCTGAGATTTTGAGTGGGTATAAATACCCTATTGCTGTTCTCTTTCAAGAAACCTAAGAAATGTTTTAACAAGTTTTAAAAGAGTTTAAGTTTGTTTAGTTTGTTTTTGGGGTTTGCTGTTACAAAGAGAAGTTTGCATCATTTGTTGAGGAGTTCATCTTCAATATCCTTTCATCCTCTCTTTGTATTTAAAGAGAAGTTTCCTTAACTCTATTTCCTAGCATTTTTACTATTGAATTTCATATCAATCTTATTGCTAGTTCTTATTGAGTTAAGTTTTATTGAATCTCATTGTTACACACACCCACTTGAGCTTATTGTATTTGCATTCATAATATATTTGGGTTGGTGAGAGTTGCAACATTGAGTGTGAGCTTTCATTGTGTTCTCATTCATATTGGAAAACAATCACTTGTTATTTTTCTCTTATTGTGAGATACACTTTGTAATACACTTGTACACCGAAAGGAGTGTGTGGTGAGAATCGGGGATCGTTCCAAGAGGAGTGGCGTCGGTTGACGAACCTAGGAAGAGGTTGTAACCGAGCACTTGAGGGAGACACGACTAGGTCCAACACTTGTGAGGGTGTAGAGTGTGATTGCAAGAGTGTCGATTGTAAAGTTTTCGGTTAGCTAGAAAACCGAATGTGAGGTGTGTAGAAGTTCCGGTTTCCAAACTGGATTGTGATAGTGGATTTCTCCCCGGGAGTGGGGAGTGAAGACGTAGGACGGAAGGTCCGAACTCCGTAATCATTTGATTGTGTTTGAGTATGCTTTGTCGTTTATTTATATTTGTGCTCATTGCTCATATCGCCATTGTCTCATTATTCATATCATCCTCTATCTTGTTTCATATTGTTTACCCTTGTGTTAGTTTACATATCCTTGCATATATCATATTGTATATCTCTTTGGTAGGATATATCATCTTGTGTTAGTTTATATATCCTTGCACATACATCGCCTATATCTCTTTGTTAGGATATATCTTGTTGTTCATATTGTTTATCCTAGCTTATATTCTTGTTGTATTTCATACTTGCTAGGATAACTTATTAATTAATTTTAAAGTCCTAAAATCGGATTAGATTAGCATAAGATCCTAATCACCCTCCCTCTAGGGTCTAGCAACACATTGGTAAAAGTAGGGGGTGCTGGAACACATTGTTTTTTGGATTTTGAGACCTTGAAGCAATTTTTCCTTTTAAGTATGTCATGTGTATTAGACCACACCAATCTCAATTTCGAACTCTGAATAAAATTTGATTAATAGCATTCACACGTTGAATGCTATTAATAGTAGCTCAACTCAAAACTATTATAGAGTCATATTGCTAGCCAGAATGACAATGCAGCCTCCCTTATCATCATCTTTAGAACAAAGTTAAGGGGCTGTTTGGTTGTTGTTGGTAAAGTTGTGTATTTATGATAAAACTTAGAAAGTTGTTGTCCACCTCATCAATTTCACTTTTATACTTTTCTTTGTTTGTTTTTATTCCATTGGAATCATAAATTACTTGTTTGGTTTGCAAATGTAACTTTAATTGTTTGTTTGGAAAGTATAAAAAGTGGTCCCTACTCAAATGATCATATTGCTTGAAATTATTTTTTATTATTTTTTCCTGACTTCAATGTCAGCTTTCTCCTAAAATCATGTTTTTTTTATGAAATTACTTTACAAGCCACATCAACATATGAAATTATTTTATACTATTTTCATAACTACAAACGAACAATTGAAAGTGATGAAAGCTGACATTGGGACCCATTTTTTTACACTTTTCATTCTTTTACATGGTAAAAACATACAACCAAACGGCCTCTAAGTGATTTTCACTTTTTGCGTTGATTTGAGTAGAAACTAGTATTATTATAAGATATTATATTGTTTGTAGTTGTTTAGAAAGGTTATCTCTTTGCTATCCATATTTGGATTACTTAATTATTGTAACCGTCCCCATACGAGCAAGCGGTTCTGGTCTTTGAAAGAGAGGGCAAATTTCTAATTTTTTCCTTCTACTTTTTGCATCAAAATGTTAGAATCACTCACTTGCATGCAGACGGTTCTAATAGGACGCACACTCTCTATGTATTTATACAAAGGATCCCTGTTCAATATGTACAATAGAGTAGGACGTTTCTGTAGAATACACTAAAATAGTAGGACATCACTTTATAATACATCGATGTCATATTTTACCCATGTAAAAAGTAACATTGCAGAGATATAACTCTGTTCGAAACCACAGAGTTAAAAATTCTAATAAAGATGTCTAGAATAATAATTAAGTTGTTAACTCCAGACAGCACAGGGATGTACATACAATTAATACATCTTAAGTTGCCATAAAGTTATCAAGAATTGTTGGATAGGATTCCTAATCTATTTTGGTAACATGAGGTTATTAGGATTCCTGAGGTTATTAGGATTCCTAATCTATTTTGGTAATAGGTTATTAGGATTCCTAATTTGATTTGACTTTTGGTTTAGAATTCCTAGTATGTTTATGATTTTAGGATTTCTATATATATGGAACAATTGAAGGAGAGAAGATGTAGAGAGAATTAGCATTGTTTTGAGCACTTTGAGAGGGAGATATTGTGAGGGAGTTGAGAGCTTTGGTTAGGGTTATATTTGAGTGATTTTGTGAGTTGTAACCCGTTGTATTTCTCCTCCATATAGTAAAATCTCCCCATCCTCTCCCCGTGGACGTAGGCAATTTGCCGAACCACGTAAAAATTGGTTGTACTGCCTTTTGTGTGATTTGTAATAGCTTTTAGGATCCCTCGACAGGTCAGTCCTAGAACTGATGAGAGGAAGAGCCGATATCTCACTTTGTTGAGATATTCGCTTCAGATTCTTGTTTCCTTTGTGAGACGGGAATTCTTATTGCGATCTGACTCTTTTGTTGTGCTGCCGAAGTGCTGCCGAAATTTTCGCTGCGCGCAACAAGTGGTATCAGAGCCCAGATTTCAGATCTAGGGTTTTTTGGTGAAGGAATATTCTTATGTGAAGCTTGGTTCTTGGAGTTCTAGGCTTCGGTGGAGATAGCATTAGGAGTTGTCGTTGGAGATTTTGCTTTCCTCGTGTGGATAGGAGATCTATTTAGAATCCGATCTAGGGTTCAGTTGGACGGTTCCTAATTTCTATCAAATTTATTCTTTCTCTATAATTTGGAGTTAGTTTGCAATGGGAGAAGAATGTGAAAGCAGCAAATCGATGGCGAGTACAATACAAGTTGGTTTTCAGAACACTAAAATTAGTGTGGTGAAGTATGACGACAAAATCAACTTTGGTTTGTGGATGAGCGACGTACATGATGCGCTCAATGCTCAGAATCTGGAAGAGACCATCATGGTCCACGAGAGGCCACCTAAATATGATGAGGCGATATGAGAGAAGATGAATAGGAACGCTTGTGGGGTGATCAGGTCCTGTTTGGAACAGGAGCTGAAATATGATGTGATTGGGGTGACGTCTACAATGAAGATGTAGAAAATTCTCAACAATAAGTATCTCACAAAGAGTGTTGAGAACAGGTTACACTTGTTGCGAAGACTCTTCAGATTTCAGATGTCCAGAGGCACCTCGCTAGAGGCTCATGTGAACAACTATACTAAGTTATTATCGGACTTGGCAAATGTTGATGAGAAGATATCGGATGAGTACAAGACGATTATTTTATTGGGCTCCTTACCGGATGAAGAGTATGATACATTCGTGCTCACTTTGTTGAACGGGAGATCTTCTATCAGCTATAGTCAAGTGACTAACGCTTTGACGAACTATGATTTGAGGAGGAAGGACAAGGAGACTTCCCGTGTTAGCACTTCAGGCGAGGCGTTGTCAACGAGAGGTAGAAGCCCATATCCGAAAGGTGGTAATAGAGGGAGGTCAAAGTCTAGAGGCCGCCACCAATTAGCAAAGAACCAATGTGTATTCTGAAGGGAGCAGGGACATTAGAAGAGAGACTTCCCGAAGTGTTGCCCTTCTTGTTTTGATGATGTTTAACAAATAATTTACTTCTAATGTTGTTTACTTTTAATGTTGTTTGTCTAGTGTTTGTGTTTTTGTATTTATTCTAGGCAAACAGCGCGTTGGAGGATGGATGGAATAGAGCTTCAACGATGATATCCAATGGAGGTTGGCGGAATGTCGGTGAAGCTTATGTAATTCAAAGTTAAAGATCAAGTTCAACCTTCATCCGCATGTGTACCAAGTTGAGCATATTGAAGATCTCATAGCTTGGGTAAATTAGTTTAGGGTTTATATAATGTGTGTTAATTCTATAAAGCTCAAATATGCAAACACATATATATTTGTGATTTTCGTAACTATAAGTGTTTTTATGCAAAATAAGTTTTGGACTATATTTACATCATAAACAACTTTTATTATGTCCATATAAATATTCCATAAGTTTTCAAAACTTGTTTTGAGTCAAAAATAAAATCACATGTTTTTCATATATACGTTTTTTAGTGCTTTTGCAGAATATAGTGTTTTTTCACAAATTATAAATGCAAATTGAAAAATTCTTTTTCGAACGTGTTTGTATGTATGATTATAAACTTTTCCCAAGATTTTTACATTTTTTGGAAATTGTTTACTATTTTTAAAGAGCCTTTAAAAGTTAGATTTTGGACATGCACAGTGTCTGTGCATGTTCATAAGTCGACTTATCAGGTCTGATAAGTCGACTTATGAACTAGCTTGGAATATGCATTTTTTTCTCTGTTAAGTCGACTTGTTCTTAAAAGTAAGTCAACTTATACTAAGTCGCTTATAAGTCGACTTATAAACACTTTCTGCATCTGATTTTCCTTCTGTCAAGTCGACTTGTGTAACCTGATAAGTCGACTTATATATAGCCGTTGGCACAGTAACGGCTTGTTTCCAGCTTTGTTTATTTTAATGTTTTTAAGGGTTTTAGTTGGATTTTTGGGCTGGTTTCTTCAAGCCTATAAATACCCATGTGCATTAACTATTTCCAAACATTTTGAGAGAGTTTTAAAACAAGTTTAAGAAAGTCTTAACAAGAGTTTTAGTTTGGTTTAAGTGTGTTTAAGAAGCTTTTAAGCATTTGGAAGTTTGAGTTTGAGAAATCAATTTCACAAGAGCTTGAGGAGATCATCTATTGGTGTTTGGGTATCCAACTATTCTCCCTCTACCTCTTGATCTATTGAGAAGTTTTCTAAACTCTATTTCTAGCTTTTTTTATATATTTGATTATCATTGTTATTAAGCTAGAATTATGTTGAGTTTAGTTTTGATTTTTATCTCATTGTTACACACACCCACTTGAGCTTATTGTATCTTTCATACATAGTATATTTGGGTTGGTGAGAGTTGTAACAATTGAGTGTGAGCTTTCATTGTGTTCTCATCCATAGTAGAGAACAAACATTTATTGTATTGTGCTTATTGTAAGATTCACTTTGTAATACACTTGTACACCAAGAGAGAAGTGTGTGGCGAGAGTCGGGGATCATCCCAAGAGGAGTGGCGTCGATTGACGAACCTAGGGAGAGGTTGTATCCGAGCACTTGAGGGAGACACGTCTAGTTCAACACTTAGTGGGTGTAGAGTGTGATTGCAAGAGTGTTGATTATAAAGTTTTCAGTTAGCTAGAAAACCGAGGGTAAGGCGTAAACGTTATTCGGGTGAACGTAGAAAACCTGGTTGTGATAGTGGATTTCTCCCCGGGAGTGGGGAGCGGAGACGTAGGACGGAAGGTCCGAACTTCGTGATCATATTATGCGTTTGAGTGTGCGTTGGTGTTTATTTATATTCATGCTCATTGCTCATATCGCTATTGTCTCATTATTTTTATGATCCACTATCTAGTTTATATTGTTTACCACTTGTGTTAGTTTCATATCCTTGCATATATATTTCATCATATAGGATATATCTCTTGTTTACATTGCTTATCCTAGCTTATATATTTTGTTATATTTCATACTTGATAGGATAACTTATTAATTAGTTTTTATTAGCATATAATCAGATTAGATTAGCATAAGACCCTAATCACCCCCCCTCTAGGGTCTAACAATTGGTATCAGAGCTTGGTGCTCTTTGATTTAAGGTCTAATCGCCTTCAGTTAAAGATCCAAGTTATCTTATTTGTGCTAATTTAGTTATGATTACTTTTATCTTGCTTGCATATTTTTATATATATATCATGAATATGAATATATTTCGTTTAGGCTATGAATCAAATGTTGCTCCTAAATTCATTAATTTTTCCTATGCTCAATAGGCTTCTAGATTTAAACTATTTGTTGAATCTAGAAATATCAACTTATGGGAAGTTATTGATTGTACTTATATTGTGCCCACATTGGAGAAATCCAAGTGGAGCGATCATGATAATAAAATGTTTTCAATGAACAAGCTTTTGTTAGAATTTTTGCTTAATGCTTTTGACTCATCCTTTTCTAACAAATTTGTTCATTTTGATAGTGCTTACAAACTTTAGAACTTTATTGAAGCACATCAAGGGGACTTGGAAGCAATCCAACAAGCTTTGGAGGATTCTTCTTCAAGTTCATGTGGAGCATCATGCACATGGTCACAAGAGGATAACTCTTGTGTAGTAAGCGATTCCGATTCCGATAATGATTTATCTATTGATGAACTCGCTTGTGCATATGAAAGATTGTCTCATGCCTATACAAAATTACAAAATAATTTTATTGATCTTAAAAGCAAGCATGTAGAATTAAAATCTGATCATGAGTTGCTAGTGTCCAAATTTGATGTCATTGAACAAGAAAATACTATGCTTAAAGAAAACAATGACATGCTAAGTTTTGAAAATAAAAAATTAACTTCATCTATTACTAGATTAACTCATACTAATAATAATGCCATGATAGAAGTATAAATAATTAGAAATGAGTTTAATTCATTTAAATATGATCATGTTTCATCTACTTCTATTTCCAATGCTTGTATGCCTAAAAATGAGTTGGATCATGTTAAAGAACGCATATCATCTTTAGATTCAACCCTTAAAACATGCATTGTAGATAATAAGAAACTTATGGACTTGGGTGCAAAGTTTCGTACTACAACTTCTAAACCGGTACACTTTGCACACTTGTATAACAAAGTTTACAAGTGCTCCATTTGTGGTCGTAAAGGCCATTTAGCTAAATTTTGCTATGATGTACAAAAACATAAGAATATTAATCCTTCTTGTGCATCTCATCAAGTTTCTTCATCACATGTACACACACATGCATCTATTTCTCATCATAAGCATGCTCTTGTGTATCATTGTGATTTTTGTGGTAGAGTTGGTCACTTAGCTAAGTTTTGTTTTGATTTGCGAAAAGTTTCTAAATCGCAAAATATTTCAAGTAGACCAACATTGTTTCAAAATGTTTCTCATTTGCAAAATAATCTTAAAAGACCATCTTTATTTGCAAATGTTCCTCGTGCACATCCACATGGTCAACATTACCAAATGCATCCTCTTCATTGCACTTATTGCAATCGAATGGGTCATTTACATAATTATTGTTATGACCGGACCCGTACACTAAATGCGCCCAAATGGGATCATAACCCTAGGACTTTGAGCTTGAATGTTAAGGGTCATGTTCCTAAACCTTTTGGTACCAAGAATACTTGGGTACCAAAACAAATTTGATTTTAAACCAAGAATTTTAGTGTTTTTATTTTTCTCTCTCTTGGTTTTGAAAAATGTATTTTAAACTTTTATGAAAACAAATTCCTTTTATTGGTTAAATTCTTTTGTTTTCATGATTATTGGTTTTGCTTTGATGAGAGGTTTGTATTTATATAACCCTCCGGGTTTATTGGGTGTTTATTCACAAATCATGTTTACCAGATGCTAGAATGATTATATGGGTTAGAACAAGCTTGAGAGCTTGATATATTGTTGCCTCTCTTGAAATTCTTTTGTTAAAGATTTTGTTTTGATTTGTTGCTTTGAATTCATTATATTTCACTTATATGATGATATTTATATGTTTGTGCTCATGGATCATCTATTCATGCCTTATAATGTATTCTATATGTGATTTGATCAAGCTTTACAAAGAATTTTTTTTTATCAAACATTGTTTTTGAACTTAAATCTTGATTTATGATTTCATTAATTACTTTGTTTTTATTTAAAAACTTTTTGCATGATTCTCATGTTCCTTCTCTTTTGATTTCATAAATCTACTCTTATACATGTTTTTATGTTCTTTGATATGAGACACTACTTTTCATATTGATATACTCATATGTGTTCTCATTATCTTTTTGTATGTGAGTTGTGTTTAGCATTTATGCTTGCTCACATATGTTTTGCCTTGATCTTTATTACATATATTTTCTATATGGTATTTTGATAGGGGGAGCAATCCCTATATCTTTCTATGTGTTATACTCACCCATGCTTACTGATAGGGGGAGCTTTCGCTCTCTTAATTCTTTTGTCCCCTTTTTGATGTTGTCAAAGGGGGAGAAATATTGTGAGTATATTCTTTCTTGTTTATATGCATGATATATTATACTTTGTATATTCATTTCCTTTCATGCATAAAAATATTGTGAGTATATTCTTTCTTGTTTATATGCATGATATATTATACTTTGCATATTCATTTCCTTTCATGCATATATCCTTTTTGTAAATTGTTTGTCATCATCAAAAAGGGGAAGATTGTTGGCCTTCTTGTTTTGATGATGTTTAACAAACAATTTACTTCTAATGTTGTTTACTTCTAATGTTGTTTGTCTAGTGTTTGTGTTTTCGTATTTATTCTAGGCAAACAACGCGTTGGAGGATGGATGGAATAGAGCTTCAACGATGATATCCAATGGAGGTTGGCGGAATGTCGGTGAAGCTTATGCAATTCAACGTTAAAGATCAAGTTCAAGCTTCATCCGCATGTGTACCAAGTTGAGCATATTGAAGATCTCATAGCTTGGGTAAATTAGTTTAGGGTTTATATAATGTGTGTTAATTCTATAAAGCTCAAATATACACACACATATATATTTGTGATTTTCGTAACTATAAGTGTTTTTATGCAAAATAAGTTTTGGACTATATTTACATAATAAACAACTTTTATTATGTCCATATAAATATTCCATAAGTTTTCAAAACTTGTTTTGAGTCAAAAATAAAATCACATGTTTTTCATATATACGTTTTTAGTGCTTTTGCAGAATATAGTGTTTTTTCACAAATTATAAATGCAAGTTGAAAAATTCTTTTTCTAACATGTTTGTATGTATGATTATAAACTTTTCCCAAGATTTTATATTTTTGGAAATTGTTTACTATTTTTAAAGAGCCTTCAAAAGTCAGATTTTGGACATGCATAGTGTCTGTGCATGTTCATAAGTCGACTTATCAGGTCTGATAAGTCGACTTATGAACTAGCTTGGAATATGCATTTTTTTCTCTGTTAAGTCGACTTGTTCTTAAAAGTAAGTCGACTTATACTAAATCGACTATAAGTCGACTTATAAACTCTTTCTGCATCTGATTTTCCTTCTGTTAAGTCGACTTGTGTAACTTGATAAGTCGACTTATATATAGCCGTTGGCACAGTAACGGCTAGTTTCCATCTTTGTTTATTTTAATATTTTTAAGGGTTTTAGTTGGATTTTTGGGCTGGTTTCTTCAAGCCTATAAATACCCATGTGCATTAACTATTTCCAAACATTTTGAGAGAGTTTTAAAACAAGTTTAAGAAAGTCTTAACAAGAGTTTTAGTTTGGTTTAAGTGTGTTTAAGAAGCTTTTAAGCATTTGGAAGTTTGAGTTTGAGAAATCAATTTCACAAGAGCTTGAGGAGATCATCTATTGGTGTTTGGGCATCCAACTATTCTCCCTCTACCTCTTGATCTATTGAGAAGTTTTCTAAACTCTATTTCTAGCTTTTTTATATATTTGATTATCATTGTTATTAAGCTAGAATTATATTGAGTTTAGTTTTGATTTTTATCTCATTGTTACACACACCCACTTGAGCTTATTGTATCTTTCATATATAGTATATTTGGGTTGGTGAGAGTTGTAACAATTGAGTGTGAGCTTTCATTGTGTTCTCATCCATAGTAGAGAACAAACATTTATTGTATTGTGCTTATTGTGAGATTCACTTTGTAATACACTTGTACACCAAGAGAGAAGTGTGTGGCGAGAGTCGGGGATTGTCCCAAGAGGAGTGGCGTCGGTTGACGAACCTAGGGAGAGGTTGTATCCGAGCACTTGAGGGAGACACGTCTAGTTCAACACTTAGTGGGTGTAGAGTGTGATTGCAAGAGTGTTGATTGTAAAGTTTTCGGTTAGCTAGAAAACCGAGGGTGAGGTGTAAACATTATTCGGGTGAACGTAGAAAACCCAGTTATGATAGTGGATTTCTCCCCGGGAGTGGGGAACGAAGACGTAGGATGGAAGGTCCGAACTCCGTGATCATATTGTGCGTTTGAGTGTGCGTTGGTGTTTATTTATATTCGTGCTCATTGCTCATATCGCCATTGTCTCATTATTTATATGATCCACTATCTAGTTCATATTGTTTACCCCTTGTGTTAGTTTCATATCCTTGCATATATATTTCATCATAAAGGATATATCTCTTGTTTACATTGCTTATCCTAGCTTATATATTTTGTTATATTTCATACTTGTTAGGATAACTTATTAATTAGTTTTTATTGGTATATAATCGGATTAGATTAGCATAAGATCCTAATCACCTCCCCCCTCTAGGGTCTAACACGAAGCTCAAGGAGAAGGATAATGGCAAGAAAAAGGGCCCGAAGGCCAATGAGGTGAATATTACAAAAGGCGATGATTCCGATGATTCGTGCTTTTCTCTACCGATTACTCCGGAGGTGAATCATGTGGATACATCAGATTGGATGCTTGATTCCAACGCTACTTATCATGTGACCCCTAAGCGAGACTGGTTTGTATCTTTTGAGAAAGTCGACGGGGGTGTTGTTGTCATGGGAAATGATCAATCCTGTGACGTTTGTGGGATAGGTACCGTGCGGGTTAGGATGCACGATGGAGTAGTCCGTGAGTTGAATGAGGTGAGATTTGTTCCTCAACTGAAGAAAAATTTTATCTCAGTTGGAGCTTTGGAGGCGAAGGGATTCAAGGTGACTTTCGAAAACGCTGTAGCGAAGGTTACTAAGGGATCATTGGTGGTGATGAGGGGAGTCCGCAATAGAAATTTGTATTATCTAAAAGGAAGCACAGAGATTGGCCAGGTTGCTTCGGCTATTTAAGAAGCGGACATGAGCAGACTTTGGCACTATAGGTTGGGGCACACAGGTGAAAAGTCACTGCAGACATTGTGCAAGCAGGGGCTATTGAAGGGAGCCAAGAGTGGGAAGATTGAGTTCTGTGAGCACTATGTTCTTGGCAAGAAGACGAAGATGAAGTTCGGGACTGCCATTCATCAGACGAGGGGCATCCTGGACTACGTGCACACAGACGTTTGGGGTCCCACCAAGACTGTATCACTTGGTGGTCGATATTGGTTCGTCACTTTTGTAGATGACTATTCTAGGCGTTGTTGGGTGTACACCATGACGAAGAAGAGTGAAGTCCTAGATATATTTGTGGAGTGGAAAAAGAGATTGGAACTACAGACTGGGAGAAAGATCAAGAAGTTGCGATCCGACAACGGTGATGAGTATACTTCTGACCCCTTTTAGCAGCTATGTCGAGACGAGGGCATAGAGAGGCGCTTCATGGTTAGTCATATATCGTAGCAAAATAGGGTGGCAGAGAGGTTGAATCGGTCTTTACTGGAGAAGATCTGATGCTTATTATCGCAGAATAGTTTGGAGAAGATCTTTTGGGCTGAGGCACTTACATATGCGAGCCACCTCATTAATAGGCTGCCTTCATCTGCGATTGAGGGAAAAACCCCTATGGAGATGTGGTCGGGAAAGCCAGCATACGATTATAACCAGCTCAAGGTATTTGGGTGCCCTGCATATTATCATGTTAGAACTGATAAATTGGAACCTCGAGCTAGGAAGGCCATATTTGTAGGATTCAAGCGTGGTGTCAAGGGATACAAGCTTTGGGATCCAGTAGATAAGAAGATTGTGCAGAGTAGGGACGTCACATTCGATGAGGCTTCTATCTTGAAGCTTCCCAGCTCTCATCAGGTGGAGAGCGACCTGACAGAGGAGATATCACAGGTGGTGGAGATCGATACAGCTCTACATTGTCTAGATGGTACAGTATCCATGCAAGTGCCGACTGAGGTGATGCCAGGCGAGCACGACGGTGACACGGAGGATACGAGTACAAATGTGCAGGATCAGGAACCGACGGCTCAGGTTCAGGATTCTATTGCGGTTCGGAGACAGAGGAGAAACATACAGATGCCAGCACGGTATGCCGACACAGTTACGTATGCACTTCCGGTGGAGAGTATCGATGAGATGATACCTACTACTTTCAGAGAGGCCGAACAGAGTTCGGAGGCTGATTCGTGGCAGGTGGCTATGCAGGAGGAGATGGAATCTCTTCATAAGAACGATACATGGGAGCTGGTTGAGCTTCCAAAGGGACGGAAGACAATTGGTTGCAAGTGGGTATACACGAAGAAGGAGGGCATTGAAGGCACTCCATTGAGATTCAAGGCTAGGTTAGTTGCGAAGGGCTATGCACAGGAAGAAGGTATTAACTATAATGAGGTTTTCTCTCCGGTGGTGAAGCACTCTTCGATTCGGATTCTGCTAGCTTTGGTGGCACAGTATGATTTGGAGTTAGATCAGTTGGATGTGAAAATGGTATTTCTTCATGGTGATCTTGATGAAGAAATATATATGACTCAGCCATTGGGATTCCGAGCTGTAGGGAAGGAAAAATTAGTTTGCAAACTAAAGAAATCGTTATACGGTTTAAAGCAGTCTCCTCGACAGTGGTATAGGCGATTCGATGGTTTTATGATTAGTCATTCGTACACTCGGAGCCAGTTTGATCCTTGCGTATATTTTCACAAGTTGAAAGGAGGTGCGTATATTTATTTGTTGCTCTATGTCGATGACATGTTGGTTACCTCTATTTCCAGGTCGGCTATAGATGAGTTGAAAGTTCAGCTTTCAAATGAGTTTGAGATGAAGGACTTGGGTGAGGCGAAGCGCATTCTAGGGATGAAGATCGGCAGAGACAAGAAGAAGGGTAGAATTTGTTTGACACAGGTGGCTTATTTAAAAAAGATTCTACAGCGATTCCATGTTAGTATGGATACGAAGCTAGTTAGTGTACCATTGGGAGCCCATTTGAAGCTTTCAGATGGTCTTTCACCGAAGTCAGTTGAAGATAGTGAGTTGATGTCGAAGATTCCATTTACGAGTGCGGTTGGAAGCTTGATGTATGCAATAGTATGTACGAGACCGGATTTGTCACAGGTGGTGAGCATGGTGTCGAGATACATGCACGATCCAGGAGTGGGTCATTAGGACGCCGTGAGATGGATTTTGAGGTACATTCGAGGTACGCTCAATGTTGGTTTGGTTTATGAGCGGGACACTAAATGTGGGCAGCTATGCATTGGCTATGTTGATTCGGATTATACCGGAGATTTGGATAAGCGCCGGTCTATGACAGGGTATGTGTTTACTTTGACTCGTGCGCCGGTGTGTTGGAGATGTACCTTACAGTCGACGGTGGCTTTGTCTAAAACGGAGGCAGAGTATATGGTAGTTACGGAGGCTGTGAAGGAGGCTATTTAGCTTCGAGGACTTTTGGAGGAACTTGGTATATCGCAGAGATCCGTCACTATTCATTGTGATAGCATGAGTGCTATCTATTTGGCGAAGAATCAGGTTTTTCATGCGAGGATGAAGCATATTGACGTACGTTATCACTTCGTTCGGGATGTTCTTGAAGATGGCGATGTGGAAATTGTGAAAGTCCACACGAAGGATAATCCGGCGGATATGCTCACTAAGGTGGTTCCGAGCAACAAGTTTGATCATTGTCGAAATTTATTGTACATCGTGATTGTTAAGGCCGTTGACGGCCATTTGGATAAACTACGGGCGGCTTGATCCCCTTGGGAGAGGGGGTACGTAGGCAACCACATTGGTGCAGCCGAGTTTAGAGAGACGACACATTGGTGCTCATGTTGGTGTCGGCTCGGTGTTGGGAACACTTCGCCGAGGTGGAGAATTGTTGGATAGGATTCCTAATCTATTTTGGTAACATGAGGTTATTAGGATTTCTGAGGTTATTAGGATTCCTAATCTATTTTGGTAATAGGTTATTAGG